>OZ014413.1:7588100-7833100 GCA_963965975.1 Xestospongia bergquistia
TGTACTTGTAACACTGGATATGAAGGAAATGGAGAGTTGTGTACAGGTTTGTAGCTTATTAGTAATATACATGAACATTAATAATGAAATCAAGAGAAATAATAGGTAATTTTAAATATAATATTAATTCCATTTTTTAGACATAGACGAATGCTTTACTAATACTCATAACTGTGATAGTAATGCTACCTGTATCAACACTGCTGGCAATTTCACATGTACTTGTAACACTGGATATGAAGGAAATGGAGAGTTGTGTACAGGTTTGTAGTTTATTAGTAATATACATTAACATTAATAACAAAATCTAGAGAAATAATTAGTAAGTTTTATGTAATATTAATTTCATTCTTAGACATTGATGAATGCTTAACTGATACTCATAACTGTGATATTATTTCTACTTGTATCAACACTGCTGGAAGTTTCACATGTACTGAATATGAAGGAAGTGGACAGTCATCTACAGGTTTTTCTTTTATTAAATTAGACAAATTTTTTGTCAATATTGCATATACTGATCATTAATCTCAAAAACCAAGGTAGACTTGCTCATTCATTTTCTAGATGTAGATGAATGTTCTACTAATAGTCATAACTGTGATACTAATGCTACATGTACCAAAACTGCCAGTAATTTTACATGTACATGTAACACTGGATATGAAGGAAATGGCCAGTTATGTACAGGTTTGTAGTTTATCAGATATATACAAGCTCACTTAGAAGAAGTCAAGAAAACTATTATCCGTTTATTATCATAATATGAATTATCTTTAGACATAGATGAATGTTCAACTAATAGTCATAACTGTGATGGTAATGCTACCTGTATCAACACTGCTGGCAATTTCACATGTACTTGTAACACTGGATATGAAGGAAATGGAGAGTTGTGTACAGGTTTGTAGTTTATTAGTAATATACATTAACATTAATAACAAAATCAAGAGAAATAATTAGTAAGTTTTATGTAATATTAATTTCATTCTTAGACATTGATGAATGCTTAACTGATACTCATAACTGTGATATTATTTCTACTTGTATCAACACTGCTGGAAGTTTCACATGTACTGAATATGAAGGAAGTGGACAGTCATCTACAGGTTTTTCTTTTATTAAATTAGACAAATTTTTTGTCAATAATGCATATACTGATCATTAATCTCAAAAACCAAGGTAGACTTGCTCATTCATTTTCTAGATGTAGATGAATGTTCTACTAATAGTCATAACTGTGATACTAATGCTACATGTACCAAAACTGCCAGTAATTTTACTTGTACATGTAACACTGGATATGAAGGAAATGGCCAGTTATGTACAGGTTCGTAGTTTATCAGATATATGAAAGCTCACTTAGAAGAAGTCAAGAAAACTATTATCCGTTTATTATCATAATGTGAATTATCTTTAGACATAGATGAATGTTCAACTAATAGTCATAACTGTGACGGTAATGCTACCTGTATCAACACTGCTGGCAATTTTACATGTACTTGTAACACTGGATATGAAGGAAATGGAGAGTCATGTACAGGTTTGTAGCTTGTTAGTAATATACATGAACATTAATAACAAAATCAAGAGCAATAATGAGTAATTTTAAATATAATATTAATTCCATTTTTTTAGACATAGATGAATGCTTAACTAATATTCATAACTGTAATAGTAATACTACCTGTATCAACACTGCTGGAAGTTTCACATGTACTGAATATGAAGAAAGTGGACAGTCATCTACAGGTTTTTCATTTATTAAATTAGACAAATTCTTTGTCAATATTGCATATACTGATCATTAATCATTAATATACACGAACATTAATACCAAAATGACAAAAATAATGAACAAGTTTTAATATAATATTACTCCAATTCTTTAGACATAAATGAATGTTTAACTAATAGTCATAACTGTGACGGTAATGCTACCTGTATCAACACTGCTGGCAATTTCACATGTACTTGTAACACTGGATATGAAGGAAATGGAGAGTCATGTACAGGTTTGTAGCTTATTAGTAATATACATGAACATTAATAACAAAATCAAGAGAAATAATGAGTAATTTTAAATATAATATTAATTCCATTTTTTTAGACATAGATGAATGCTTAACTAATACTCATAACTGTAATAGTAATACTACCTGTATCAACACTGCTGGAAGTTTCACATGTACTGAATATGAAGAAAGTGGACAGTCATCTACAGGTTTTTCATTTATTAAATTAGACAAATTCTTTGTCAATATTGCATATACTGATCATTAATCATTAATATACACGAACGTTAATACCAAAATGACAAAAATAATGAACAAGTTTTAATATAATATTACTCCAATTCTTTAGACATAAATGAATGTTTAACTAATAGTCATAACTGTGATAGTAATGCTACCTGTATCAACACTGCTGGCAATTTTACATGTACTTGTAACACTGGATATGAAGGAAATGGAGAGTCATGTACAGGTTTGTAGCTTATTAGTAATATACATGAACATTAATAACGAAATCAAGAGAAATAATGAGTAACTTTAAATATAATATTAATTCCATTTTTTAGACATAGACGAATGCTTTACTAATACTCATAACTGTGATAGTAATGCTACCTGTATCAACACTGCTGGCAATTTTACATGTACTTGTAACACTGGATATGAAGGAAATGGAGAGTCATGTACAGGTTTGTAGTTTATTAGTAATATACAAAATCAAGAGAAATAATGGATAATTTTAAATATAATATTAATTCCATTTTTTAGACATAGATGAATGCTTAACTAATACTCATAACTGTGATAGTAATGCTACCTGTATCAACACTGCTGGTAATTTTACTTGTACTTGTAAGACTGGATATGAAGGAAACGGAGAGTTGTGTACAGGTTTGTAGTTTATTAGTAATATACATGAACATTAATAACGAAATCAAGAGAAATAATGAGTAATTTTAAATATAATATTAATTCCATTCTTTAGACATAGACGAATGCTTTACTAATACTCATAGCTGTGATAGTAATGCTACCTGTATCAACACTGCTGGCAATTTCACATGTACTTGTAACACTGGATATAAAGGAAACGGAGAGTCATGTACAGGTGTGTAATTTATTAGCAATATACATGAACATTAATAACAAAATTAAGACAAATAATAAGTAAGTTTTATGTAATATTAATTCCATTCTTTAGACATAGATGAATGCTTAACTAATACTCATAACTGTGATAGTGATGCTACCTGTATCAACACTGCTGGCAATTTCACATGTACTTGTAACACTGGATATGAAGGAAATGGAGAGTCATGTACAGGTTTGTAGTTTATTAGTAATATACAAAATCAAGAGAAATAATGGATAATTTTAAATATAATATTAATTCCATTTTTTAGACATAGATGAATGCTTAACTAATACTCATAACTGTGATAGAAATGCTACCTGTATCAACACTGCTGGCAATTTCACATGTACTTGTAAGACTGGATATGAAGGAAATGGAGAGTTGTGTACAGGTTTGTAGTTTATTAGTAATATACATGAACATTAATAACAAAATCAAGGGAAAATAGGTAATTTTAAATATAATATTAATTCCATTCTTTAGACATAGACGAATGCTTTACTAATACTCATAACTGTGATAGTAATGCTACCTGTATCAACACTGCTGGCAATTTCACATGTACTTGTAACACTGGATATGAAGGAAATGGAGAGTTGTGTACAGGTTTGTAGTTTATTAGTAATATACATTAACATTAATAACAAAATCAAGAGAAATAATGAGTAATTTTTATGTAATATTAATTTCATTCTTAGACATTGATGAATGCTTAACTGATACTCATAACTGTGATATTATTTCTACTTGTATCAACACTGCTGGAAGTTTCACATGTACTGAATATGAAGGAAGTGGACAGTCATCTACAGGTTTTTCTTTTATTAAATTAGACAAATTTTTTGTCAATATTGCATATACTGATCATTAATCTCAAAAACCAAGGTAGACTTGCTCATTCATTTTCTAGATGTAGATGAATGTTCTACTAATAGTCATAACTGTGATACTAATGCTACATGTACCAAAACTGCCAGTAATTTTACTTGTACATGTAACACTGGATATGAAGGAAATGGCCAGTTATGTACAGGTTTGTAGTTTATCAGATATATACAAGCTCACTTAGAAGAAGTCAAGAAAACTATTGTCCGTTTATTATCATAATGTGAATTATCTTTAGACATAGATGAATGTTCAACTAATACTCATAGCTGTGATAGTAATGCTACCTGTATCAACACTGCTGGCAATTTCACATGTACTTGTAACACTGGATATAAAGGAAACGGAGAGTCATGTACAGGTGTGTAATTTATTAGCAATATACATGAACATTAATAACAAAATTAAGACAAATAATAAGTAAGTTTTATGTAATATTAATTCCATTCTTTAGACATAGATGAATGCTTAACTAATACTCATAACTGTGATAGTGATGCTACCTGTATCAACACTGCTGGCAATTTCACATGTACTTGTAACACTGGATATGAAGGAAATGGAGAGTCATGTACAGGTTTGTAGTTTATTAGTAATATACAAAATCAAGAGAAATAATGGATAATTTTAAATATAATATTAATTCCATTTTTTAGACATAGATGAATGCTTAACTAATACTCATAACTGTGATAGAAATGCTACCTGTATCAACACTGCTGGCAATTTCACATGTACTTGTAAGACTGGATATGAAGGAAATGGAGAGTTGTGTACAGGTTTGTAGTTTATTAGTAATATACAATAACATTAATAACAAAATCAAGAGAAATAATGAGTAATTTTTATGTAATATTAATTTCATTCTTAGACATTGATGAATGCTTAACTGATACTCATAACTGTGATATTATTTCTACTTGTATCAACACTGCTGGAAGTTTCACATGTACTGAATATGAAGGAAGTGGACAGTCATCTACAGGTTTTTCTTTTATTAAATTAGACAAATTTTTTGTCAATATTGCATATACTGATCATTAATCTCAAAAACCAAGGTAGACTTGCTCATTCATTTTCTAGATGTAGATGAATGTTCTACTAATAGTCATAACTGTGATACTAATGCTACATGTACCAAAACTGCCAGTAATTTTACTTGTACATGTAACACTGGATATGAAGGAAATGGCCAGTTATGTACAGGTTTGTAGTTTATCAGATATATACAAGCTCACTTAGAAGAAGTCAAGAAAACTATTGTCCGTTTATTATCATAATGTGAATTATCTTTAGACATAGATGAATGTTCAACTAATAGTCATAACTGTGATGGTAATGCTACCTGTATCAACACTGCTGGCAATTTTACATGTACTTGTAACACTGGATATGAAGGAAATGGAGAGTCATGTACAGGTTTGTAGTTTATTAGTAATATACATGAACATTAATAACAAAATCAAGAGAAATAATGAGTAATTTTAAATATAATATTAATTCCATTTTTTTAGACATAGATGAATGCTTAACTAATATTCATAACTGTAATAGTAATACTACCTGTATCAACACTGCTGGAAGTTTCACATGTACTGAATATGAAGAAAGTGGACAGTCATCTACAGGTTTTTCATTTATTAAATTAGACAAATTCTTTGTCAATATTGCATATACTGATCATTAATCATTAATATACACGAACGTTAATACCAAAATGACAATAATAATGAACAAGTTTTAATATAATATTACTCCAATTCTTTAGACATAAATGAATGTTTAACTAATAGTCATAACTGTGATAGTAATGCTACCTGTATCAACGCTGCTGGCACTTTCACATGTACTTGTAACACTGGATATGAAGGAAATGGAGAGTTGTGTACAGGTTTGTAGCTTATTAGTAATATACATGAACATTAATAATGAAATCAAGAGAAATAATAGGTAATTTTAAATATAATATTAATTCCATTTTTTAGACATAGACGAATGCTTTACTAATACTCATAACTGTGATAGTAATGCTACCTGTATCAACACTGCTGGCAATTTCACATGTACTTGTAACACTGGATATGAAGGAAATGGAGAGTTGTGTACAGGTTTGTAGTTTATTAGTAATATACATTAACATTAATAACAAAATCTAGAGAAATAATTAGTAAGTTTTATGTAATATTAATTTCATTCTTAGACATTGATGAATGCTTAACTGATACTCATAACTGTGATATTATTTCTACTTGTATCAACACTGCTGGAAGTTTCACATGTACTGAATATGAAGGAAGTGGACAGTCATCTACAGGTTTTTCTTTTATTAAATTAGACAATTTTTTTGTCAATATTGCATATACTGATCATTAATCTCAAAAACCAAGGTAGACTTGCTCATTCATTTTCTAGATGTAGATGAATGTTCTACTAATAGTCATAACTGTGATACTAATGCTACATGTACCAAAACTGCCAGTAATTTTACTTGTACATGTAACACTGGATATGAAGGAAATGGCCAGTTATGTACAGGTTTGTAGTTTATCAGATATATGAAAGCTCACTTAGAAGAAGTCAAGAAAACTATTATCCGTTTATTATCATAATGTGAATTATCTTTAGACATAGATGAATGTTCAACTAATAGTCATAACTGTGATGGTAATGCTACCTGTATCAACACTGCTGGCAATTTTACATGTACTTGTAACACTGGATATGAAGGAAATGGAGAGTCATGTACAGGTTTGTAGCTTGTTAGTAATATACATGAACATTAATAACAAAATCAAGAGCAATAATGAGTAATTTTAAATATAATATTAATTCCATTTTTTAGACATAGACGAATGCTTTACTAATACTCATAACTGTAATAGTAATACTACCTGTATCAACACTGCTGGCAATTTCACATGTACTGAATATGAAGAAAGTGGACAGTCATCTACAGGTTTTTCATTTATTAAATTAGACAAATTCTTTGTCAATATTGCATATACTGATCATTAATCATTAATATACACGAACGTTAATACCAAAATGACAAAAATAATGAACAAGTTTTAATATAATATTATTCCAATTCTTTAGACATAAATGAATGTTTAACTAATAGTCATAACTGTGATAGTAATGCTACCTGTATCAACACTGCTGGCAATTTGACATGTACTTGTAACACTGGATATGAAGGAAATGGAGAGTCATGTACAGGTTTGTCGCTTATTAGTAATATACATGAACATTAATAACAAAATCAAGAGAAATAATGGGTAATTTTAAATATAATATTAATTCCATTTTTTAGACATAGACGAATGCTTTACTAATACTCATAACTGTGATAGTAATGCTACCTGTATCAACACTGCTGGCAATTTTACATGTACTTGTAACACTGGATATGAAGGAAATGGAGAGTCATGTACAGGTTTGTAGTTTATTAGTAATATACAAAATCAAGAGAAATAATGGATAATTTTAAATATAATATTAATTCCATTTTTTAGACATAGATGAATGCTTAACTAATACTCATAACTGTGATAGTAATGCTACCTGTATCAACACTGCTGGTAATTTTACTTGTACTTGTAACACTGGATATGAAGGAAATGGAGAGTCATGTACAGGTTTGTAGCTTATTATTAATATACATGAACATTAATTACAAAATCAAGAGCAATAATGAGTAATTTTAAATATAATATTAATTCCATTTTTTTAGACATAGATGAATGCTTAACTAATATTCATAACTGTAATAGTAATACTACCTGTATCAACACTGCTGGAAGTTTCACATGTACTGAATATGAAGAAAGTGGACAGTCATCTACAGGTTTTTCATTTATTAAATTAGACAAATTCTTTGTCAATATTGCATATACTGATCGTTAATCATTAATATACACGAACGTTAATACCAAAATGACAAAAATAATGAACAAGTTTTAATATAATATTACTCCAATTCTTTAGACATAAATGAATGTTTAACTAATACTCATAACTGTGATAGTAATGCTACCTGTATCAACACTGCTGGCACTTTCACATGTATTTGTAACACTGGATATGAAGGAAATGGAGAGTTGTGTACAGGTTTGTAGCTTATTAGTAATATACATGAACATTAATAACAAAATCAAGAGAAATATTGGTTAATTTTAAATTTGATATTAATTCCATTCTTTAGACATAGACGAATGCTTAACTAATACTCATAACTGTGATAGTAAAGCTACCTGTATTAACACTGCTGGTAACTTTACATGTACTTGTAACACTGGATATGAAGGAAATGGAGAGTTGTGTACAGGTTTGTATTTTATTAGTAATATACATGAACATTAATAACGAAATCAAGAGAAATAATGAGTAATTTTAAATATAATATTAATTCCATTCTTTAGACATAGACGAATGCTTTACTAATACTCATAGCTGTGATAGTAATGCTACCTGTATCAACACTGCTGGCAATTTCACATGTACTTGTAACACTGGATATAAAGGAAACGGAGAGTCATGTACAGGTGTGTAGTTTATTAGCAATATACATGAACATTAATAACAAAATTAAGACAAATAATAAGTAAGTTTTATGTAATATTAATTCCATTCTTTAGACATAGATGAATGCTTAACTAATACTCATAACTGTGATAGTGATGCTACCTGTATCAACACTGCTGGCAATTTCACATGTACTTGTAACACTGGATATGAAGGAAATGGAGAGTTGTGTACAGGTTTGTAGTTTATTAGTAATATACATTAACATTAATAACAAAATCAAGAGAAATAATTAGTAAGTTTTATGTAATATTAATTTCATTCTTAGACATTGATGAATGCTTAACTGATACTCATAACTGTGATATTATTTCTACTTGTATCAACACTGCTGGAAGTTTCACATGTACTGAATATGAAGGAAGTGGACAGTCATCTACAGGTTTTTCTTTTATTAAATTAGACAAATTTTTTGTCAATAATGCATATACTGATCATTAATCTCAAAAACCAAGGTAGACTTGCTCATTCATTTTCTAGATGTAGATGAATGTTCTACTAATAGTCATAACTGTGATACTAATGCTACATGTACCAAAACTGCCAGTAATTTTACTTGTACATGTAACACTGGATATGAAGGAAATGGCCAGTTATGTACAGGTTTGTAGTTTATCAGATATATACAAGCTCACTTAGAAGAAGTCAAGAAAACTATTATCCGTTTATTATCATAATGTGAATTATCTTTAGACATAGATGAATGTTCAACTAATAGTCATAACTGTGACGGTAATGCTACCTGTATCAACACTGCTGGCAATTTTACATGTACTTGTAACACTGGATATGAAGGAAATGGAGAGTCATGTACAGGTTTGAAGCTTATTAGTAATATACATGAACATTAATAACAAAATCAAGAGCAATAATGAGTAATTTTAAATATAATATTAATTCCATTTTTTTAGACATAGATGAATGCTTAACTAATACTCATAACTGTAATAGTAATACTACCTGTATCAACACTGCTGGAAGTTTCACATGTACTGAATATGAAGAAAGTGGACAGTCATCTACAGGTTTTTCATTTATTAAATTAGACAAATTCTTTGTCAATATTGCATATACTGATCATTAATCATTAATATACACGAACGTTAATACCAAAATGACAAAAATAATGAACAAGTTTTAATATAATATTACTCCAATTCTTTAGACATAAATGAATGTTTAACTAATAGTCATAACTGTGATAGTAATGCTACCTGTATCAACACTGCTGGCAATTTTACATGTACTTGTAACACTGGATATGAAGGAAATGGAGAGTCATGTACAGGTTTGTAGCTTATTAGTAATATACATGAACATTAATAACGAAATCAAGAGAAATAATGAGTAATTTTAAATATAATATTAATTCCATTTTTTAGACATAGACGAATGCTTTACTAATACTCATAACTGTGATAGTAATGCTACCTGTATCAACACTGCTGGCAATTTTACATGTACTTGTAACACTGGATATGAAGGAAATGGAGAGTCATGTACAGGTTTGTAGTTTATTAGTAATATACAAAATCAAGAGAAATAATGGATAATTTTAAATATAATATTAATTCCATTTTTTAGACATAGATGAATGCTTAACTAATACTCATAACTGTGATAGTAATGCTACCTGTATCAACACTGCTGGTAATTTTACTTGTACTTGTAAGACTGGATATGAAGGAAATGGAGAGTTGTGTACAGGTTTGTAGTTTATTAGTAATATACATGAACATTAATAACGAAATCAAGAGAAATAATGAGTAATTTTAAATATAATATTAATTCCATTCTTTAGACATAGACGAATGCTTTACTAATACTCATAACTGTGATAGTAATGCTACCTGTATCAACACTGCTGGCAATTTCACATGTACTTGTAACACTGGATATAAAGGAAACGGAGAGTCATGTACAGGTGTGTAGTTTATTAGCAATATACATGAACATTAATAACAAAATTAAGACAAATAATAAGTAAGTTTTATGTAATATTAATTCCATTCTTTAGACATAGATGAATGCTTAACTAATACTCATAACTGTGATAGTGATGCTACCTGTATCAACACTGCTGGCAATTTCACATGTACTTGTAACACTGGATATGAAGGAAATGGAGAGTCATGTACAGGTTTGTAGTTTATTAGTAATATACATGAACATTAATAACAAAATCAAGGGAAAAATAGGTAATTTTAAATATAATATTAATTCCATTCTTTAGACATAGACGAATGCTTTACTAATACTCATAACTGTGATAGTAATGCTACCTGTATCAACACTGCTGGCAATTTCACATGTACTTGTAACACTGGATATGAAGGAAATGGAGAGTTGTGTACAGGTTTGTAGTTTATTAGTAATATACATTAACATTAATAACAAAATCAAGAGAAATAATTAGTAAGTTTTATGTAATATTAATTTCATTCTTAGACATTGATGAATGCTTAACTGATACTCATAACTGTGATATTATTTCTACTTGTATCAACACTGCTGGAAGTTTCACATGTACTGAATATGAAGGAAGTGGACAGTCATCTACAGGTTTTTCTTTTATTAAATTAGACAAATTTTTTGTCAATATTGCATATACTGATCATTAATCTCAAAAACCAAGGTAGACTTGCTCATTCATTTTCTAGATGTAGATGAATGTTCTACTAATAGTCATAACTGTGATACTAATGCTACATGTACCAAAACTGCCAGTAATTTTACTTGTACATGTAACACTGGATATGAAGGAAATGGCCAGTTATGTACAGGTTTGTAGTTTATCAGATATATACAAGCTCACTTAGAAGAAGTCAAGAAAACTATTGTCCGTTTATTATCATAATGTGAATTATCTTTAGACATAGATGAATGTTCAACTAATAGTCATAACTGTGATGGTAATGCTACCTGTATCAACACTGCTGGCAATTTTACATGTACTTGTAACACTGGATATGAAGGAAATGGAGAGTCATGTACAGGTTTGTAGTTTATTAGTAATATACATGAACATTAATAACAAAATCAAGAGAAATAATGAGTAATTTTAAATATAATATTAATTCCATTTTTTTAGACATAGATGAATGCTTAACTAATATTCATAACTGTAATAGTAATACTACCTGTATCAACACTGCTGGAAGTTTCACATGTACTGAATATGAAGAAAGTGGACAGTCATCTACAGGTTTTTCATTTATTAAATTAGACAAATTCTTTGTCAATATTGCATATACTGATCATTAATCATTAATATACACGAACGTTAATACCAAAATGACAATAATAATGAACAAGTTTTAATATAATATTACTCCAATTCTTTAGACATAAATGAATGTTTAACTAATAGTCATAACTGTGATAGTAATGCTACCTGTATCAACGCTGCTGGCACTTTCACATGTACTTGTAACACTGGATATGAAGGAAATGGAGAGTTGTGTACAGGTTTGTAGCTTATTAGTAATATACATGAACATTAATAATGAAATCAAGAGAAATAATAGGTAATTTTAAATATAATATTAATTCCATTTTTTAGACATAGACGAATGCTTTACTAATACTCATAACTGTGATAGTAATGCTACCTGTATCAACACTGCTGGCAATTTCACATGTACTTGTAACACTGGATATGAAGGAAATGGAGAGTTGTGTACAGGTTTGTAGTTTATTAGTAATATACATTAACATTAATAACAAAATCTAGAGAAATAATTAGTAAGTTTTATGTAATATTAATTTCATTCTTAGACATTGATGAATGCTTAACTGATACTCATAACTGTGATATTATTTCTACTTGTATCAACACTGCTGGAAGTTTCACATGTACTGAATATGAAGGAAGTGGACAGTCATCTACAGGTTTTTCTTTTATTAAATTAGACAATTTTTTTGTCAATATTGCATATACTGATCATTAATCTCAAAAACCAAGGTAGACTTGCTCATTCATTTTCTAGATGTAGATGAATGTTCTACTAATAGTCATAACTGTGATACTAATGCTACATGTACCAAAACTGCCAGTAATTTTACTTGTACATGTAACACTGGATATGAAGGAAATGGCCAGTTATGTACAGGTTTGTAGTTTATCAGATATATGAAAGCTCACTTAGAAGAAGTCAAGAAAACTATTATCCGTTTATTATCATAATGTGAATTATCTTTAGACATAGATGAATGTTCAACTAATAGTCATAACTGTGATGGTAATGCTACCTGTATCAACACTGCTGGCAATTTTACATGTACTTGTAACACTGGATATGAAGGAAATGGAGAGTCATGTACAGGTTTGTAGCTTGTTAGTAATATACATGAACATTAATAACAAAATCAAGAGCAATAATGAGTAATTTTAAATATAATATTAATTCCATTTTTTAGACATAGACGAATGCTTTACTAATACTCATAACTGTAATAGTAATACTACCTGTATCAACACTGCTGGCAATTTCACATGTACTGAATATGAAGAAAGTGGACAGTCATCTACAGGTTTTTCATTTATTAAATTAGACAAATTCTTTGTCAATATTGCATATACTGATCATTAATCATTAATATACACGAACGTTAATACCAAAATGACAAAAATAATGAACAAGTTTTAATATAATATTATTCCAATTCTTTAGACATAAATGAATGTTTAACTAATAGTCATAACTGTGATAGTAATGCTACCTGTATCAACACTGCTGGCAATTTGACATGTACTTGTAACACTGGATATGAAGGAAATGGAGAGTCATGTACAGGTTTGTCGCTTATTAGTAATATACATGAACATTAATAACAAAATCAAGAGAAATAATGGGTAATTTTAAATATAATATTAATTCCATTTTTTAGACATAGACGAATGCTTTACTAATACTCATAACTGTGATAGTAATGCTACCTGTATCAACACTGCTGGCAATTTTACATGTACTTGTAACACTGGATATGAAGGAAATGGAGAGTCATGTACAGGTTTGTAGTTTATTAGTAATATACAAAATCAAGAGAAATAATGGATAATTTTAAATATAATATTAATTCCATTTTTTAGACATAGATGAATGCTTAACTAATACTCATAACTGTGATAGTAATGCTACCTGTATCAACACTGCTGGTAATTTTACTTGTACTTGTAACACTGGATATGAAGGAAATGGAGAGTCATGTACAGGTTTGTAGCTTATTATTAATATACATGAACATTAATTACAAAATCAAGAGCAATAATGAGTAATTTTAAATATAATATTAATTCCATTTTTTTAGACATAGATGAATGCTTAACTAATATTCATAACTGTAATAGTAATACTACCTGTATCAACACTGCTGGAAGTTTCACATGTACTGAATATGAAGAAAGTGGACAGTCATCTACAGGTTTTTCATTTATTAAATTAGACAAATTCTTTGTCAATATTGCATATACTGATCGTTAATCATTAATATACACGAACGTTAATACCAAAATGACAAAAATAATGAACAAGTTTTAATATAATATTACTCCAATTCTTTAGACATAAATGAATGTTTAACTAATACTCATAACTGTGATAGTAATGCTACCTGTATCAACACTGCTGGCACTTTCACATGTATTTGTAACACTGGATATGAAGGAAATGGAGAGTTGTGTACAGGTTTGTAGCTTATTAGTAATATACATGAACATTAATAACAAAATCAAGAGAAATATTGGTTAATTTTAAATTTGATATTAATTCCATTCTTTAGACATAGACGAATGCTTAACTAATACTCATAACTGTGATAGTAAAGCTACCTGTATTAACACTGCTGGTAACTTTACATGTACTTGTAACACTGGATATGAAGGAAATGGAGAGTTGTGTACAGGTTTGTATTTTATTAGTAATATACATGAACATTAATAACGAAATCAAGAGAAATAATGAGTAATTTTAAATATAATATTAATTCCATTCTTTAGACATAGACGAATGCTTTACTAATACTCATAGCTGTGATAGTAATGCTACCTGTATCAACACTGCTGGCAATTTCACATGTACTTGTAACACTGGATATAAAGGAAACGGAGAGTCATGTACAGGTGTGTAGTTTATTAGCAATATACATGAACATTAATAACAAAATTAAGACAAATAATAAGTAAGTTTTATGTAATATTAATTCCATTCTTTAGACATAGATGAATGCTTAACTAATACTCATAACTGTGATAGTGATGCTACCTGTATCAACACTGCTGGCAATTTCACATGTACTTGTAACACTGGATATGAAGGAAATGGAGAGTTGTGTACAGGTTTGTAGTTTATTAGTAATATACATTAACATTAATAACAAAATCAAGAGAAATAATTAGTAAGTTTTATGTAATATTAATTTCATTCTTAGACATTGATGAATGCTTAACTGATACTCATAACTGTGATATTATTTCTACTTGTATCAACACTGCTGGAAGTTTCACATGTACTGAATATGAAGGAAGTGGACAGTCATCTACAGGTTTTTCTTTTATTAAATTAGACAAATTTTTTGTCAATATTGCATATACTGATCATTAATCTCAAAAACCAAGGTAGACTTGCTCATTCATTTTCTAGATGTAGATGAATGTTCTACTAATAGTCATAACTGTGATACTAATGCTACATGTACCAAAACTGCCAGTAATTTTACTTGTACATGTAACACTGGATATGAAGGAAATGGCCAGTTATGTACAGGTTTGTAGTTTATCAGATATATACAAGCTCACTTAGAAGAAGTCAAGAAAACTATTATCCGTTTATTATCATAATGTGAATTATCTTTAGACATAGATGAATGTTCAACTAATAGTCATAACTGTGACGGTAATGCTACCTGTATCAACACTGCTGGCAATTTTACATGTACTTGTAACACTGGATATGAAGGAAATGGAGAGTCATGTACAGGTTTGAAGCTTATTAGTAATATACATGAACATTAATAACAAAATCAAGAGCAATAATGAGTAATTTTAAATATAATATTAATTCCATTTTTTTAGACATAGATGAATGCTTAACTAATACTCATAACTGTAATAGTAATACTACCTGTATCAACACTGCTGGAAGTTTCACATGTACTGAATATGAAGAAAGTGGACAGTCATCTACAGGTTTTTCATTTATTAAATTAGACAAATTCTTTGTCAATATTGCATATACTGATCATTAATCATTAATATACACGAACGTTAATACCAAAATGACAAAAATAATGAACAAGTTTTAATATAATATTACTCCAATTCTTTAGACATAAATGAATGTTTAACTAATAGTCATAACTGTGATAGTAATGCTACCTGTATCAACACTGCTGGCAATTTTACATGTACTTGTAACACTGGATATGAAGGAAATGGAGAGTCATGTACAGGTTTGTAGCTTATTAGTAATATACATGAACATTAATAACGAAATCAAGAGAAATAATGAGTAATTTTAAATATAATATTAATTCCATTTTTTAGACATAGACGAATGCTTTACTAATACTCATAACTGTGATAGTAATGCTACCTGTATCAACACTGCTGGCAATTTTACATGTACTTGTAACACTGGATATGAAGGAAATGGAGAGTCATGTACAGGTTTGTAGTTTATTAGTAATATACAAAATCAAGAGAAATAATGGATAATTTTAAATATAATATTAATTCCATTTTTTAGACATAGATGAATGCTTAACTAATACTCATAACTGTGATAGTAATGCTACCTGTATCAACACTGCTGGTAATTTTACTTGTACTTGTAAGACTGGATATGAAGGAAATGGAGAGTTGTGTACAGGTTTGTAGTTTATTAGTAATATACATGAACATTAATAACGAAATCAAGAGAAATAATGAGTAATTTTAAATATAATATTAATTCCATTCTTTAGACATAGACGAATGCTTTACTAATACTCATAACTGTGATAGTAATGCTACCTGTATCAACACTGCTGGCAATTTCACATGTACTTGTAACACTGGATATAAAGGAAACGGAGAGTCATGTACAGGTGTGTAGTTTATTAGCAATATACATGAACATTAATAACAAAATTAAGACAAATAATAAGTAAGTTTTATGTAATATTAATTCCATTCTTTAGACATAGATGAATGCTTAACTAATACTCATAACTGTGATAGTGATGCTACCTGTATCAACACTGCTGGCAATTTCACATGTACTTGTAAGACTGGATATGAAGGAAATGGAGAGTTGTGTACAGGTTTGTAGTTTATTAGTAATATACATGAACATTAATAACAAAATCAAGGGAAAAATAGGTAATTTTAAATATAATATTAATTCCATTCTTTAGACATAGACGAATGCTTTACTAATACTCATAACTGTGATAGTAATGCTACCTGTATCAACACTGCTGGCAATTTCACATGTACTTGTAACACTGGATATGAAGGAAATGGAGAGTTGTGTACAGGTTTGTAGTTTATTAGTAATATACAATAACATTAATAACAAAATCAAGAGAAATAATGAGTAATTTTTATGTAATATTAATTTCATTCTTAGACATTGATGAATGCTTAACTGATACTCATAACTGTGATATTATTTCTACTTGTATCAACACTGCTGGAAGTTTCACATGTACTGAATATGAAGGAAGTGGACAGTCATCTACAGGTTTTTCTTTTATTAAATTAGACAAATTTTTTGTCAATATTGCATATACTGATCATTAATCTCAAAAACCAAGGTAGACTTGCTCATTCATTTTCTAGATGTAGATGAATGTTCTACTAATAGTCATAACTGTGATACTAATGCTACATGTACCAAAACTGCCAGTAATTTTACTTGTACATGTAACACTGGATATGAAGGAAATGGCCAGTTATGTACAGGTTTGTAGTTTATCAGATATATACAAGCTCACTTAGAAGAAGTCAAGAAAACTATTGTCCGTTTATTATCATAATGTGAATTATCTTTAGACATAGATGAATGTTCAACTAATAGTCATAACTGTGATGGTAATGCTACCTGTATCAACACTGCTGGCAATTTTACATGTACTTGTAACACTGGATATGAAGGAAATGGAGAGTCATGTACAGGTTTGTAGTTTATTAGTAATATACATGAACATTAATAACAAAATCAAGAGCAATAATGAGTAATTTTAAATATAATATTAATTCCATTTTTTTAGACATAGATGAATGCTTAACTAATATTCATAACTGTAATAGTAATACTACCTGTATCAACACTGCTGGAAGTTTCACATGTACTGAATATGAAGAAAGTGGACAGTCATCTACAGGTTTTTCATTTATTAAATTAGACAAATTCTTTGTCAATATTGCATATACTGATCATTAATCATTAATATACACGAACGTTAATACCAAAATGACAAAAATAATGAACAAGTTTTAATATAATATTACTCCAATTCTTTAGACATAAATGAATGTTTAACTAATAGTCATAACTGTGATAGTAATGCTACCTGTATCAACGCTGCTGGCACTTTCACATGTACTTGTAACACTGGATATGAAGGAAACGGAGAGTCATGTACAGGTTTGTAGCTTATTAGTAATATACATGAACATTAATAACAAAATCAAGAGAAATAATAAGTAAGTTTTATGTAATATTAATTTCTTTCTTAGACATTGATGAATGCTTAACTGATACTCATAACTGTGATATTATTTCTACTTGTATCAACACTGCTGGAAGTTTCACATGTACTGAATATGAAGGAAGTGGACAGTCATCTACAGGTTTTTCTTTTATTAAATTAGATAAATTTTTTGTCAATATTGCATATACTGATCGTTTATCTCAAAAACCAAGGTAGACTTGCTCATTCATTTTCTAGATGTAGATGAATGTTCTACTAATAGTCATAACTGTGATACTAATGCTACATGTACCAAAACTGCCAGTAATTTTACTTGTACATGTAACACTGGATATGAAGGAAATGGCCAGTTATGTACAGGTTTGTAGTTTATCAGATATATACAAGCTCACTTAGAAGAAGTCAAGAAAACTATTATCCGTTTATTATCATAATGTGAATTATCTTTAGACATAGATGAATGTTCAACTAATAGTCATAACTGTGATGGTAATGCTACCTGTATCAACACTGCTGGCAATTTTACATGTACTTGTAACACTGGATATGAAGGAAATGGAGAGTCATGTACAGGTTTGTACCTTATTAGTAATATACATGAACATTAATAACAAAATCAAGAGCAATAATGAGTAATTTTAAATATAATATTAATTCCATTTTTTTAGACATAGATGAATGCTTAACTAATACTCATAACTGTAATAGTAATACTACCTGTATCAACACTGCTGGAAGTTTCACATGTACTGAATATGAAGAAAGTGGACAGTCATCTACAGGTTTTTCATTTATTAAATTAGACAAATTCTTTGTCAATATTGCATATACTGATCATTAATCATTAATATACACGAACGTTAATACCAAAATGACAAAAATAATGAACAAGTTTTAATATAATACTACTCCAATTCTTTAGACATAAATGAATGTTTAACTAATAGTCATAACTGTGATAGTAATGCTACCTGTATCAACACTGCTGGCACTTTCACATGTACTTGTAACACTGGATATGAAGGAAACGGAGAGTCATGTACAGGTTTGTAGCTTATTAGTAATATACATGAACATTAATAACGAAATCAAGAGAAATAATGAGTAATTTTAAATATAATATTAATTCCATTTTTTAGACATTGATGAATGCTTAACTAATACTCATAACTGTGATAGTAATGCTACCTGTATCAACATTGCTGGCAATTTCACATGTACTTGTAACACTGGATATGAAGGAAATGGAGAGTTGTGTACAGGTTTGTAGTTTATTAGTAATATACATGAACATTAATAATGAAATCAAGAGAAATAATGAGTAATTTTAAATATAATATTAATTCCATTCTTTAGACATAGACGAATGCTTTACTAATACTCATAACTGTGATAGTAATGCTACCTGTATCAACACTGCTGGCAATTTCACATGTACTTGTAACACTGGATATGAAGGAAATGGAGAGTCATGTACAGGTTTGTAGTTTATTAGTAATATACAATAACATTAATAACAAAATCAAGAGAAATAATGAGTAATTTTTATGTAATATTAATTTCATTCTTAGACATTGATGAATGCTTAACTGATACTCATAACTGTGATATTATTTCTACTTGTATCAACACTGCTGGAAGTTTCACATGTACTGAATATGAAGGAAGTGGACAGTCATCTACAGGTTTTTCTTTTATTAAATTAGACAAATTTTTTGTCAATATTGCATATACTGATCATTAATCTCAAAAACCAAGGTAGACTTGCTCATTCATTTTCTAGATGTAGATGAATGTTCTACTAATAGTCATAACTGTGATACTAATGCTACATGTACCAAAACTGCCAGTAATTTTACTTGTACATGTAACACTGGATATGAAGGAAATGGCCAGTTATGTACAGGTTTGTAGTTTATCAGATATATACAAGCTCACTTAGAAGAAGTCAAGAAAACTATTGTCCGTTTATTATCATAATGTGAATTATCTTTAGACATAGATGAATGTTCAACTAATAGTCATAACTGTGATGGTAATGCTACCTGTATCAACACTGCTGGCAATTTTACATGTACTTGTAACACTGGATATGAAGGAAATGGAGAGTCATGTACAGGTTTGTAGTTTATTAGTAATATACATGAACATTAATAACAAAATCAAGAGCAATAATGAGTAATTTTAAATATAATATTAATTCCATTTTTTTAGACATAGATGAATGCTTAACTAATATTCATAACTGTAATAGTAATACTACCTGTATCAACACTGCTGGAAGTTTCACATGTACTGAATATGAAGAAAGTGGACAGTCATCTACAGGTTTTTCATTTATTAAATTAGACAAATTCTTTGTCAATATTGCATATACTGATCATTAATCATTAATATACACGAACGTTAATACCAAAATGACAAAAATAATGAACAAGTTTTAATATAATATTACTCCAATTCTTTAGACATAAATGAATGTTTAACTAATAGTCATAACTGTGATAGTAATGCTACCTGTATCAACGCTGCTGGCACTTTCACATGTACTTGTAACACTGGATATGAAGGAAACGGAGAGTCATGTACAGGTTTGTAGCTTATTAGTAATATACATGAACATTAATAACAAAATCAAGAGAAATAATAAGTAAGTTTTATGTAATATTAATTTCTTTCTTAGACATTGATGAATGCTTAACTGATACTCATAACTGTGATATTATTTCTACTTGTATCAACACTGCTGGAAGTTTCACATGTACTGAATATGAAGGAAGTGGACAGTCATCTACAGGTTTTTCTTTTATTAAATTAGATAAATTTTTTGTCAATATTGCATATACTGATCGTTTATCTCAAAAACCAAGGTAGACTTGCTCATTCATTTTCTAGATGTAGATGAATGTTCTACTAATAGTCATAACTGTGATACTAATGCTACATGTACCAAAACTGCCAGTAATTTTACTTGTACATGTAACACTGGATATGAAGGAAATGGCCAGTTATGTACAGGTTTGTAGTTTATCAGATATATACAAGCTCACTTAGAAGAAGTCAAGAAAACTATTATCCGTTTATTATCATAATGTGAATTATCTTTAGACATAGATGAATGTTCAACTAATAGTCATAACTGTGATGGTAATGCTACCTGTATCAACACTGCTGGCAATTTTACATGTACTTGTAACACTGGATATGAAGGAAATGGAGAGTCATGTACAGGTTTGTACCTTATTAGTAATATACATGAACATTAATAACAAAATCAAGAGCAATAATGAGTAATTTTAAATATAATATTAATTCCATTTTTTTAGACATAGATGAATGCTTAACTAATACTCATAACTGTAATAGTAATACTACCTGTATCAACACTGCTGGAAGTTTCACATGTACTGAATATGAAGAAAGTGGACAGTCATCTACAGGTTTTTCATTTATTAAATTAGACAAATTCTTTGTCAATATTGCATATACTGATCATTAATCATTAATATACACGAACGTTAATACCAAAATGACAAAAATAATGAACAAGTTTTAATATAATACTACTCCAATTCTTTAGACATAAATGAATGTTTAACTAATAGTCATAACTGTGATAGTAATGCTACCTGTATCAACACTGCTGGCACTTTCACATGTACTTGTAACACTGGATATGAAGGAAACGGAGAGTCATGTACAGGTTTGTAGCTTATTAGTAATATACATGAACATTAATAACGAAATCAAGAGAAATAATGAGTAATTTTAAATATAATATTAATTCCATTTTTTAGACATTGATGAATGCTTAACTAATACTCATAACTGTGATAGTAATGCTACCTGTATCAACATTGCTGGCAATTTCACATGTACTTGTAACACTGGATATGAAGGAAATGGAGAGTTGTGTACAGGTTTGTAGTTTATTAGTAATATACATGAACATTAATAATGAAATCAAGAGAAATAATGAGTAATTTTAAATATAATATTAATTCCATTCTTTAGACATAGACGAATGCTTTACTAATACTCATAACTGTGATAGTAATGCTACCTGTATCAACACTGCTGGCAATTTCACATGTACTTGTAACACTGGATATGAAGGAAATGGAGAGTCATGTACAGGTTTGTAGTTTATTAGTAATATACAAAATCAAGAGAAATAATGGATAATTTTAAATATAATATTAATTCCATTTTTTAGACATTGATGAATGCTTAACTAATACTCATAACTGTGATAGTAATGCTACCTGTATCAACACTGCTGGCACCTTCACATGTACTTGTAACACTGGATATGAAGGAAACGGAGAGTCATGTACAGGTTTGTAGCTTATTAGTAATATACATGAACATTAATAATGAAATCAAGAGAAATAATGAGTAATTTTAAATATAATATTAATTCCATTTTTTAGACATAGATGAATGCTTAACTAATACTCATAACTGTGATAGTAATGCTACCTGTATCAACATTGCTGGCAATTTTACTTGTACTTGTAAGACTGGATATGAAGGAAATGGAGAGTCATGTACAGGTTTGTAGCTTATTAGTAATATACATGAACATTAATTACAAAATCAAGAGCAATAATGAGTAATTTTAAATATAATATTAATTCCATTTTTTTAGACATAGATGAATGCTTAACTAATACTCATAACTGTAATAGTAATACTACCTGTATCAACACTGCTGGAAGTTTCACATGTACTGAATATGAAGAAAGTGGACAGTCATCTACAGGTTTTTCATTTATTAAATTAGACAAATTCTTTGTCAATATTGCATATACTGATCGTTAATCATTAATATACACGAACGTTAATACCAAAATGACAAAAATAATGAACAAGTTTTAATATAATATTACTCCAATTCTTTAGACATAAATGAATGTTTAACTAATAGTCATAACTGTGATAGTAATGCTACCTGTATCAACACTGCTGGCACTTTCACATGTATTTGTAACACTGGATATGAAGGAAATGGAGAGTTGTGTACAGGTTTGTAGCTTATTAGTAATATACATGAACATTAATAACAAAATCAAGAGAAATATTGGTTAATTTTAAATTTGATATTAATTCCATTCTTTAGACATAGACGAATGCTTAACTAATACTCATAACTGTGATAGTAATGCTACCTGTATTAACACTGCTGGTAATTTTACATGTACTTGTAACACTGGATATGAAGGAAATGGAGAGTTGTGTACAGGTTAGTAGATTATTAGTAATATACATGAACATTAATGGCAAAATCAAGAGAAATAATGGTTAATTTTAAATGTAATATTAATTCCATTTTTTAGACATAGATGAATGCTTAACTAATAGTCATAA
Organism: Xestospongia bergquistia; assembly: GCA_963965975.1. Taxonomy (NCBI): domain Eukaryota; kingdom Metazoa; phylum Porifera; class Demospongiae; order Haplosclerida; family Petrosiidae; genus Xestospongia; species Xestospongia bergquistia. The sequence continues at coordinate 7,611,786 of OZ014413.1, forward strand.
CTGTGATAGTAATGCTACCTGTATCAACACTGCTGGCAATTTCACATGTACTTGTAACACTGGATATGAAGGAAACGGAGAGTCATGTACAGGTTTGTAGTTTATTAGTAATATACATGAACATTAATAACAAAATCAAGAGAAATAATGAGTAATTTTAAATATAATATTAATTCCATTATTTAGACATAGACGAATGCTTAACTAATACTCATAACTGTGATAGTAATGCTACCTGTATCAACACTGCTGGTAATTTCACATGTACTTGTAACACTGGATATGAAGGAAACGGAGAGTTGTGTACAGGTTTGTAGTTTATTATTAATATGCATGAACATTAATGGCTAAATGAAGAGAAATAATTAGTAAGTTTTATGTAATATTAATTCCATTTTTTAGACATAGATGAATGCTTAACTAATACTCATGATTGTGATAGTAATGCTACCTGTATCAACACTGCTGGTAATTTTACATGTACTTGTAACACTGGATATGAAGGAAATGGAGAGTCATGTACAGGTTTGTAGTTTATTAGTAATATACAAAATCAAGAGAAATAATGGGTAATTTTAAAGTTGATATTAATTCCATTCTTTAGACATAGACGAATGCTTAACTAATACTCATAACTGTGATAGTAATGCTACCTGTATCAACACTGCTGGTAATTTTACATGTACTTGTAACACTGGATATGAAGGAAATGGAGAGTTGTGTACAGGTTTGTAGTTTATTAGTAATATACATGAACATTAATAACAAAATTAAGAGAAGTAAATGTTAATTTTAAATATAATATTAATTCCATTTTTTTAGACATAAATGAATGCTTAATTAATACTCATAACTGTGATAGTAATGCTACCTGTATCAACACTGCTGGCAATTTCACATGTACTTGTAACACTGGATATGAAGGAAATGGAGAGTTGTGTACAGGTTTGTAGTTTATTAGTAATATACATGAACATTAATAACAAAATCAAGAGAAGTAAATGTTAATTTTAAATATAATATTAATTCCATTTTTTTAGACATAAATGAATGTTTAACTAATACTCATAACTGTGATAGTAATGCTACCTGTATCAACACTGCTGGTAATTTCACATGTACTTGTAACACTGGATATGAAAGAAATGGAGAGTCATGTACAGGTTTGTAGTTTATTAGTAATATACATGAACATTAATAACAAAATCAAGAGAAATAATGAGTAATTTTAAATATAATATTAAATCCATTTTTTTAGACATAGACGAATGCTTAACTAATACTCATAACTGTGATAGTAATGCTACCTGTATCAACACTGCTGGTAATTTCACATGTACTTGTAACACTGGATATGAAAGAAATGGAGAGTCATGTACAGGTTTGTAGTTTATTAGTAATATACATGAACATTAATAACAAAATCAAGAGAAATAATGAGTAATTTTAAATATAATATTAATTCCATTATTTAGACATAGACGAATGCTTAACTAATACTCATAACTGTGATAGTAATGCTACCTGTATCAACACTGTTGGTATTTTCACATGTACTTGTAACACTGGATATGAAGGAAATGGAGAGTCGTGTACAGGTTTGTAGTTTATTAGTAATATACATGAACATTAATAACGAAATCAAGAGAAATAATGAGTAATTTTAAATATAATATTAATTCCATTTTTTTAGACATAGACGAATGCTTAACTAATACTCATAACTGTGATAGTAATGCTACCTGTATCAACACTGTTGGTAATTTCACATGTACTTGTAACACTGGATATGAAGGAAATGGAGAGTCGTGTACAGGTTTGTAGTTTATTAGTAATATACATGAACATTAATAACGAAATCAAGAGAAATAATGAGTAATTTTAAATATAATATTAATTCCATTTTTTTAGACATAGACGAATGCTTAACTAATACTCATAACTGTGATAGTAATGCTACCTGTATCAACACTGTTGGTAATTTCACATGTATTTGTAACACTGGATATGAAGGAAACGGAGAGTTGTGTACAGGTTTGTAGTTTATTATTAATATACATGAACATTAATAACAAAATGAAGAGAAATAATTAGTAAGTTTTGTGTAATATTAATTCCATTCTTTAGACATAGATGAATGCTTAACTGATACTCATAACTGTGATATTATTTCTACCTGTATCAACACTGCTGGAAGTTTCACATGTACTGAATATGAAGGAAGTGGACAGTCATCTACAGGTTTTTCATTTATTAAATTAGACAAATTCTTTGTTAATATTGCATATACTGATCATTAATTATTAATATACATGAATGTTGATACCAAAACGACAGAAATAATGAACAAGTTTTGATATATTATTACTCCAATTCTTTAGACATAAATGAATGTTTAACTAATACTCATAACTGTGATAGTAATGCTACCTGTATCAACACTGCTGGTAATTTCACATGTACTTGTAACACTGGATATGAAGGAAATGGAGAGTCATGTACAGGTTTGTAGTTTATTAGTAATATACATGAACATTAATAACAAAATCAAGAGAAATAATGAGTAATTTTAAATATAATATTAATTCCATTTTTTTAGACATAGATGAATGCTTAACTAATACTCATAACTGTGATAGTAATGCTACCTGTATCAACACTGCTGGCAATTTCACATGTACTTGTAACACTGGATATGAAGGAAATGGAGAGTCATGTACAGGTTTGTAGTTTATTAGTAATATACATGAACATTAATAACGAAATCAAGAGAAATAATGAGTAATTTTAAATATAATATTAATTCCATTATTTAGACATAGACGAATGCTTAACTAATACTCATAACTGTGATAGTAATGCTACCTGTATCAACACTGTTGGTAATTTCACATGTACTTGTAAGACTGGATATGAAGGAAACGGAGGGTTGTGTACAGGTTTGTAGTTTATTATTAATATACATGAACATTAATAACAAAATGAAGAGAAATAATTAGTAAGTTTTATGTAATATTAATTCCATTCTTTAGACATAGATGAATGCTTAACTGATACTCATAACTGTGATATTATTTCTACCTGTATCAACACTGCTGGAAGTTTCACATGTACTGAATATGAAGGAAGTGGACAGTCATCTACAGGTTTTTCATTTATTAAATTAGACAAATTCATTGTTAATATTGCATATACTGATCATTAATTATTAATATACATGAATGTTGATACCAAAACGATAGAAATAATGAACAAGTTTTGATATTAATGTTACTCCAATTCTTTAGACATAAATGAATGTTTAACTAATACTCATAACTGTGATAGTAATGCTACCTGTATCAACACTGCTGGCACTTTCACATGTACTTGTAACACTGGATATGAAGGAAATGGAGAGTCATGTACAGGTTTGTAGTTTATTAGTAATATACAAAATCAAGAGAAATAATGGGTAATTTTAAATTTGATATTAATTCCATTCTTTAGACATAGACGAATGCTTAACTAATACTCATAACTGTGATAGTAATGCTACCTGTATCAACACTGCTGGTAATTTTACATGTACTTGTAACACTGGATATGAAGGAAATGGAGAGTTGTGTACAGGTTTGTAGTTTATTAGTAATATACATGAACATTAATAACAAAATCAAGAGAAGTAAATGTTAATTTTAAATATGATATTAATTCCATTTTTTTAGACATAAATGAATGTTTAACTAATACTCATAACTGTGATAGTAATGCTACCTGTATCAACACTGCTGGTAATTTCACATGTACTTGTAACACTGGATATGAAAGAAATGGAGAGTCATGTACAGGTTTGTAGTTTATTAGTAATATACAAAATCAAGAGAAATAATTAGTAAGATTTATGTAATATTAATTCCATTCTTTAGACATAGATGAATGCTTAACTAATACTCATAACTGTGATATTATTTCTACCTGTATCAATACTGCTGGAAGTTTCACATGTATTGAATATGAAGGAAGTGGACAGTCATCTACAGGTTTTTCTTTTATCAAATTTTTTGTCAATATTGCATATACTGATCATTAATCTCAAAAACCAAGGTTGATTTGCTCATTCATTTTCTAGATGTAGATGAATGTTCTACTAATACTAATAACTGTGATACTAATGCTACATGTACCAAAACTGCCAGTAATTTTACATGTACATGTAACACTGGATATGAAGGAAATGGCCAGTTATGTACAGGTTTGTAGTTTATCAGATATATACAAGCTTACTTAGAAGAAGTCAAGAAGACTATTGTCCATTTATTATCATAATATGAATTATCTTTAGACATAGATGAATGTTCAACTAATAGTCATAACTGTGATGGTAATGCTACCTGTATCAACACTGCTGGCAATTTCACATGTACTTGTAACACTGGATATAAAGGAAATGGAGAGTCATGTACAGGTTTGTAGTTTATTAGTAATATACATGAACATTAATAACGAAATTAAGAGAAATAATGAGTAATTTTAAATATAATATTAATTCCATTATTTAGACATAGACGAATGCTTAACTAATAATCATAACTGTGATGGTAATGCTACCTGTATCAACACTGCTGGCAATTTCACATGTACTTGTAACACTGGATATGAAGGAAACGGAGAGTCATGTACAGGTTTGTAGTTTATTATTAATATACATGAACATTAATAACAAAATGAAGAGAAATAATTAGTAAGTTTTATGTAATATTAATTCCATTCTTTAGACATAGATGAATGCTTAACTGATACTCATAACTGTAATATTATTTCTACCTGTATCAACACTGCTGGAAGTTTCACATGTACTGAATATGAAGGAAGTGGACAGTCATCTACAGGTTTTTCATTTATTAACTTAGACAAATTCATTGTTAATATTGCATATACTGATCATTAATTATTAATATACATGAATGTTGATACCAAAACGACAGAAATAATGAACAAGATTTGATATAATAGTACTCCAATTCTTTAGACATAAATGAATGTTTAACTAATACTCATAACTGTGATAGTAATGCTACCTGTATCAACACTGCTGGTAATTTCACATGTACTTGTAACACTGGATATAAAGGAAACGGAGAGTCATGTACAGGTTTGTAGTTTATTAGTAATATACATGAACATTAATAACAAAATCAAGAGAAATAATGAGTAATTTTAAATATAATATTAATTCCATTATTTAGACATAAATGAATGCTTAACTAATACTCATAACTGTGATAGTAATGCTACCTGTATCAACACTGCTGGCAATTTCACATGTACTTGTAACACTGGATATGAAGGAAATGGAGAGTCATGTACAGGTTTGTAGTTTATTAGTAATATACATGAACATTAATAACAAAATCAAGAGAAATAATGGTTAATTTTAAATATAATATTAATTCCATTTTTTTAGACATTGATGAATGCTTAATTAATACTCATAACTGTGATAGTAATGCTACCTGTATCAACACTGCTGGTAATTTCACATGTACTTGTAACACTGGATATAAAGGAAACGGAGAGTCATGTACAGGTTTGTAGTTTATTAGTAATTATACATGAACATTAATAACAAAATCAAGAGAAATAATGAGTAATTTTAAATATAATATTCATTCCATTATTTAGACATAAATGAATGCTTAACTAATACTCATAACTGTGATAGTAATGCTACCTGTATCAACACTGCTGGCAATTTCACATGTACTTGTAACACTGGATATGAAGGAAATGGAGAGTCATGTACAGGTTTGTAGTTTATTAGTAATATACATGAACATTAATAACAAAATCAAGAGAAATAATGGTTAATTTTAAATATAATATTAATTCCATTTTTTTAGACATTGATGAATGCTTAATTAATACTCATAACTGTGATAGTAATGCTACCTGTATCAACACTGTTGGTAATTTCACATGTACTTGTAAGACTGGATATGAAGGAAATGGAGAGTTGTGTACAGGTTTGTAGTTTATTAGTAATATACATGAACATTAATAACAAAATCAAGAGAAGTAAATGTTAATTTTAAATATAATATTAATTCCATTTTTTTAGACATAAATGAATGTTTAACTAATACTCATAACTGTGATAGTAATGCTACCTGTATCAACACTGCTGGTAATTTCACATGTACTTGTAACACTGGATATGAAGGAAATGGAGAGTCATGTACAGGTTTGTAGTTTATTAGTAATATACAAAATCAAGAGAAATAATGGGTAATTTTAAATTTGATATTAATTCTATTCTTTAGACATAGACGAATGCTTAACTAATAGTCATAACTGTGATAGTAATGCTACCTGTATCAACACTGCTGGCAATTTCACATGTACTTGTAACACTGGATATGAAGGAAACGGAGAGTTGTGTACAGGTTTGTAGTTTATTATTAATATACATGAACATTAATAACAAAATGAAGAGAAATAATTAGTAAGTTTTGTGTAATATTAATTCCATTCTTTAGACATAGATGAATGCTTAACTGATACTCATAACTGTGATATTATTTCTACCTGTATCAACACTGCTGGAAGTTTCACATGTACTGAATATGAAGGAAGTGGACAGTCATCTACAGGTTTTTCATTTATTAAATTAGACAAATTCTTTGTTAATATTGCATATACTGATCATTAATTATTAATATACATGAATGTTGATACCAAAACGACAGAAATAATGAACAAGTTTTGATATAATATTACTCCAATTCTTTAGACATAAATGAATGTTTAACTAATACTCATAACTGTGATAGTAATGCTACCTGTATCAACACTGCTGGTAATTTCACATGTACTTGTAACACTGGATATGAAGGAAATGGAGAGTTGTGTACAGGTTTGTAGTTTATTAGTAATATACATGAACATTAATAACAAAATCAAGAGAAATAATGAGTAATTTTAAATATAATATTAATTCCATTTTTTTAGACATAGATGAATGCTTAACTAATACTCATAACTGTGATAGTAATGCTACCTGTATCAACACTGCTGGCAATTTCACATGTACTTGTAACACTGGATATGAAGGAAATGGAGAGTCATGTACAGGTTTGTAGTTTATTAGTAATATACATGAACATTAATAACGAAATCAAGAGAAATAATGAGTAATTTTAAATATAATATTAATTCCATTATTTAGACATAGACGAATGCTTAACTAATACTCATAACTGTGATAGTAATGCTACCTGTATCAACACTGCTGGTAATTTCACATGTACTTGTAACACTGGATATGAAGGAAACGGAGGGTTGTGTACAGGTTTGTAGTTTATTATTAATATACATGAACATTAATAACAAAATGAAGAGAAATAATTAGTAAGTTTTATGTAATATTAATTCCATTCTTTAGACATAGATGAATGCTTAACTGATACTCATAACTGTGATATTATTTCTACCTGTATCAACACTGCTGGAAGTTTCACATGTACTGAATATGAAGGAAGTGGACAGTCATCTACAGGTTTTTCATTTATTAAATTAGACAAATTCATTGTTAATATTGCATATACTGATCATTAATTATTAATATACATGAATGTTGATACCAAAACGATAGAAATAATGAACAAGTTTTGATATAATATTACTCCAATTCTTTAGATATAAATGAATGTTTAACTAATACTCATAACTGTGATAGTAATGCTACCTGTATCAACACTGCTGGTAATTTCACATGTACTTGTAACACTGGATATGAAGGAAATGGAGAGTCATGTACAGGTTTGTAGTTTATTAGTAATATACAAAATCAAGAGAAATAATGGGTAATTTTAAATTTGATATTAATTCCATTCTTTAGACATAGACGAATGCTTAACTAATACTCATAACTGTGATAGTAATGCTACCTGTATCAACACTGCTGGTAATTTTACATGTACTTGTAACACTGGATATGAAGGAAATGGAGAGTTGTGTACAGGTTTGTAGTTTATTAGTAATATACATGAACATTAATAACAAAATCAAGAGAAGTAAATGTTAATTTTAAATATGATATTAATTCCATTTTTTTAGACATAAATGAATGTTTAACTAATACTCATAACTGTGATAGTAATGCTACCTGTATCAACACTGCTGGTAATTTCACATGTACTTGTAACACTGGATATGAAAGAAATGGAGAGTCATGTACAGGTTTGTAGTTTATTAGTAATATACAAAATCAAGAGAAATAATTAGTAAGATTTATGTAATATTAATTCCATTCTTTAGACATAGATGAATGCTTAACTAATACTCATAACTGTGATATTATTTCTACCTGTATCAATACTGCTGGAAGTTTCACATGTATTGAATATGAAGGAAGTGGACAGTCATCTACAGGTTTTTCTTTTATCAAATTTTTTGTCAATATTGCATATACTGATCATTAATCTCAAAAACCAAGGTTGACTTGCTCATTCATTTTCTAGATGTAGATGAATGTTCTACTAATACTAATAACTGTGATACTAATGCTACATGTACCAAAACTGCCAGTAATTTTACATGTACATGTAACACTGGATATGAAGGAAATGGCCAGTTATGTACAGGTTTGTAGTTTATCAGATATATACAAGCTTACTTAGAAGAAGTCAAGAAGACTATTGTCCATTTATTATCATAATATGAATTATCTTTAGACATAGATGAATGTTCAACTAATAGTCATAACTGTGATGGTAATGCTACCTGTATCAACACTGCTGGCAATTTCACATGTACTTGTAAGACTGGATATAAAGGAAATGGAGAGTCATGTACAGGTTTGTAGTTTATTAGTAATATACATGAACATTAATAACGAAATTAAGAGAAATAATGAGTAATTTTAAATATAATATTAATTCCATTATTTAGACATAGACGAATGCTTAACTAATAATCATAACTGTGATGGTAATGCTACCTGTATCAACACTGCTGGCAATTTCACATGTACTTGTAAGACTGGATATAAAGGAAATGGAGAGTCATGTACAGGTTTGTAGTTTATTAGTAATATACATGAACATTAATAACGAAATTAAGAGAAATAATGAGTAATTTTAAATATAATATTAAATCCATTTTTTTAGAGATAGACGAATGCTTAACTAGTACTCATAACTGTGATAGTAATGCTACCTGTATCAACACTGCTGGCAATTTCACATGTATTTGTAACACTGGATATGAAGGAAATGGAGAGTCATGTACAGGTTTGTAGTTTATTAGTAATATACAAAATCAAGAGAAATAATGGGTAATTTTAAATTTGATATTAATTCCATTCTTTAGACATAGACGAATGCTTAACTAATAGTCATAACTGTGATAGTAATGCTACCTGTATCAACACTGCTGGCAATTTCACATGTACTTGTAACACTGGATATGAAGGAAACGGAGAGTTGTGTACAGGTTTGTAGTTTATTATTAATATACATGAACATTAATAACAAAATGAAGAGAAATAATTAGTAAGTTTTATCTAATATTAATTCCATTCTTTAGACATAGATGAATGCTTAACTGATACTCATAACTGTGATATTATTTCTACCTGTATCAACACTGCTGGAAGTTTCACATGTACTGAATATGAAGGAAGTGGACAGTCATCTACAGGTTTTTCATTTATTAACTTAGACAAATTCTTTGTTAATATTGCATATACTGATCATTAATTATTAATATACATGAATGTTGATACCAAAACGACAGAAATAATGAACAAGTTTTGTTATAATAGTACTCCAATTCTTTAGACATAAATGAATGTTTAACTAATACTCATAACTGTGATAGTAATGCTACCTGTATCAACACTGCTGGTAATTTCACATGTACTTGTAACACTGGATATGAAGGAAATGGAGAGTCATGTACAGGTTAGTAGATTATTAGTAATATACATGAATATTTATGGCAAAATCAAGAGAAATAATGGTTAATTTTAAATGTAATATTAATTCCATTTTTTAGACATAGATGAATGCTTAACTAATACTCATAACTGTGATAGTAATGCTACCTGTATCAACACTGCTGGTAATTTCACATGTACTTGTAACACTGGATATAAAGGAAACGGAGAGTCATGTACAGGTTTGTAGTTTATTAGTAATATACATGAACATTAATAACAAAATCAAGAGAAATAATGGTTAATTTTAAGTATAATATTAATTCCATTTTTTTAGACATTGATGAATGCTTAATTAATACTCATAACTGTGGTAGTAATGCTACCTGTATCAACACTGCTGGCAATTTCACATGTACTTGTAAGACTGGATATGAAGGAAATGGAGAGTTGTGTACAGGTTTGTAGTTTATTAGTAATATACATGAACATTAATAACAAAATCAAGAGAAATAATGGGTAATTTTAAATATAATATTAATTCCATTTTTTTAGACATAAATGAATGTTTAACTAATACTCATAACTGTGATAGTAATGCTACCTGTATCAACACTGCTGGTAATTTCACATGTACTTGTAACACTGGATATGAAAGAAATGGAGAGTCATGTACAGGTTTGTAGTTTATTAGTAATATACAAAATCAAGAGAAATAATTGATAAGATTTATGTAATATTAATTCCATTCTTTAGACATAGATGAATGCTTAACTAATACTCATAACTGTGATATTATTTCTACCTGTATCAATACTGCTGGAAGTTTCACATGTATTGAATATGAAGGAAGTGGACAGTCATCTACAGGTTTTTCTTTTATCAAATTTTTTGTCAATATTGCATATACTGATCATTAATCTCAAAAACCAAGGTTGACTTGCTCATTCATTTTCTAGATGTAGATGAATGTTCTACTAATACTAATAACTGTGATACTAATGCTACATGTACCAAAAATGCCAGTAATTTTACATGTACATGTAACACTGGATATGAAGGAAATGGCCAGTTATGTACAGGTTTGTAGTTTATCAGATATATACAAGCTTACTTAGAAGAAGTCAAGAAGACTATTGTCCATTTATTATCATAATATGAATTATCTTTAGACATAGATGAATGTTCAACTAATAGTCATAACTGTGATGGTAATGCTACCTGTATCAACACTGCTGGCAATTTCACATGTACTTGTAAGACTGGATATGAAGGAAATGGAGAGTCATGTACAGGTTTGTAGCTTATTAGTAATATACATGAACATTAATAACAAAATCAAGAGAAATAATGAGTAATTTTAAATATAATATTAAATCCATTTTTTTAGACATAGACGAATGCTTAACTAATACTCATAACTGTGATAGTAATGCTACCTGTATCAACACTGCTGGCAATTTTACATGTACTTGTAAGACTGGATATGAAGGAAATGGAGAGTCATGTACAGGTTTGTAGCTTATTAGTAATATACATGAACATTAATAACAAAATCAAGAGAAATAATGAGTAATTTTAAATATAATATTAAATCCATTTTTTTAGACATAGACGAATGCTTAACTAATACTCATAACTGTGATAGTAATGCTACCTGTATCAACACTGTTGGTAATTTCACATGTACTTGTAACACTGGATATGAAGGAAATGGAGAGTCATGTACAGGTTTGTAGTATATTAGTAATATACATGAACATTAATAACGAAATCAAGAGAAATAATTAGTAATTTTAAATATAATATTAATTCCATTATTTAGACATAGACGAATGCTTAACTAATACTCATAACTGTGATAGTAATGCTACCTGTATCAACACTGCTGGCAATTTCACATGTACTTGTAAGACTGGATATGAAGGAAATGGAGAGTCTTGTACAGGTTTGTAGTTTATTAGTAATATACATAAACATTAATAACAAAATCAAGAGAAATAATGGGTAATTTTAAATATGATATTAATTCCATTCTTTAGACATAGATGAATGCTTAACTAATACTCATAACTGTGATAGTAATGCTACCTGTATCAACACTGCTGGTAATTTCACATGTACTTGTAACACTGGATATGAAGGAGATGGAGAGTCATGTACAGGTTTGTAGTTTATTAGTAATATACATAAACATTAATAACGAAATCAAGAGAAATAATGAGTAATTTTAAATATAATATTAAATCCATTTTTTTAGACATAGACGAATGCTTAACTAATACTCATAACTGTGATAGTAATGCTACCTGTATCAACACTGCTGGCAATTTTACATGTACTTGTAAGACTGGATATGAAGGAAATGGAGAGTCATGTACAGGTTTGTAGCTTATTAGTAATATACATGAACATTAATAACAAAATCAAGAGAAATAATGAGTAATTTTAAATATTATATTAAATCCATTTTTTTAGACATAGACGAATGCTTAACTAATACTCATAACTGTGATAGTAATGCTACCTGTATCAACACTGCTGGTAATTTCACATGTACTTGTAACACTGGATATGAAGGAGATGGAGAGTCATGTACAGGTTTGTAGTTTATTAGTAATATACATGAACATTAATAACGAAATCAAGAGAAATAATTAGTAATTTTAAATATAATATTAATTCCATTATTTAGACATAGACGAATGCTTAACTAATACTCATAACTGTGATAGTAATGCTACCTGTATCAACACTGCTGGCAATTTCACATGTACTTGTAACACTGGATATGAAGGAAATGGAGAGTCATGTACAGGTTTGTAGTTTATTAGTAATATACATAAACATTAATAACAAAATCAAGAGAAATAATGGGTAATTTTAAATATGATATTAATTCCATTCTTTAGACATAGATGAATGCTTAACTAATACTCATAACTGTGATAGTAATGCTACCTGTATCAACACTGCTGGTAATTTCACATGTACTTGTAACACTGGATATGAAGGAGATGGAGAGTCATGTACAGGTTTGTAGTTTATTAGTAATATACATAAACATTAATAACGAAATCAAGAGAAATAATGAGTAATTTTAAATATAATATTAATTCCATTATTTAGAAATAGACGAATGCTTAACTAATACTCATAACTGTGATAGTAATGCTACCTGTATCAACACTGCTGGAAGTTTCACATGTACTTGTAAGACTGGATATGAAGGAAATGGAGAGTCATGTACAGGTTTGTAGCTTATTAGTAATATACATGAACATTAATAACGAAATCAAGAGAAATAATTAGTAATTTTAAATATAATATTAATTCCATTATTTAGACATAGACGAATGCTTAACTAATACTCATAACTGTGATAGTAATGCTACCTGTATCAACACTGCTGGCAATTTCACATGTACTTGTAACACTGGATATGAAGGAAATGGAGAGTCATGTACAGGTTTGTAGTTTATTAGTAATATACATAAACATTAATAACAAAATCAAGAGAAATAATGGGTAATTTTAAATATGATATTAATTCCATTCTTTAGACATAGATGAATGCTTAACTAATACTCATAACTGTGATAGTAATGCTACCTGTATCAACACTGCTGGTAATTTCACATGTACTTGTAACACTGGATATGAAGGAGATGGAGAGTCATGTACAGGTTTGTAGTTTATTAGTAATATACATAAACATTAATAACGAAATCAAGGGAAATAATGAGTAATTTTAAATATAATATTAATTCCATTATTTAGAAATAGACGAATGCTTAACTAATACTCATAACTGTGATAGTAATGCTACCTGTATCAACACTGCTGGAAGTTTCACATGTACTTGTAAGACTGGATATGAAGGAAATGGAGAGTCATGTACAGGTTTGTAGCTTATTAGTAACATGCATGAACATTAATAACGAAATCAAGAGAAATAATGAGTAATTTTAAATATAATATTAATTCCATTTTTTTAGACATAGATGAATGCTTAACTAATACTCATAAATGTGATAATAATGCTACCTGTATCAACACTGCTGGCAATTTCACATGTACTTGTAAGACTGGATATGAAGCAAATGGAGAGTCATGTACAGGTTAGTAGATTATTAGTAATATACATGAACATTAATGGCAAAATCAAGAGAAATAATGGTTATGTAATATTAATTCCATTTTTTAGACATAGATGAATGCTTAACTAATACTCATAACTGTGATAGTAATGCTACCTGTATCAACACTGCTGGCAATTTCACATGTACTTGTAAGACTGGATATGAAGGAAATGGAGAGTCATGTACAGGTTTGTAGCTTATTAGTAATATACATGAACATTAATGGCAAAATCAAGAGAAATAATGTTTAATTTTAAATGTAATATTAATTCCATTTTTTAGACATAGATGAATGCTTAACTAATACTCATAACTGTGATAGTAATGCTACCTGTATCAACACTGCTGGAAGTTTCACATGTACTTGTAACACTGGATATGAAGGAAATGGAAAGTCATGTACAGGTTTGTAGCTTATTAGTAATATACATGAACATTAATGGCAAAATCAAGAGAAATAATGGTTAATTTTAAATGTAATATTAATTCCATTTTTTAGACATAGATGAATGCTTAACTAATACTCATAACTGTGATAGTAATGCTACCTGTATCAACACTGCTGGAAGTTTCACATGTACTTGTAACACTGGATATGAAGGAAATGGAGAGTCATGTACAGGTTTGTAGCTTATTAGTAATATACATAAACATTAACAACGGAATCAAGAGAAATAATGAGTAATTTTAAATATAATATTAATTCCATTATTTAGACATAGACGAATGCTTAACTAATACTCATAACTGTGATAGTAATGCTACCTGTATCAACACTGCTGGAAGTTTCACATGTACTTGTAACACTGGATATGAAGGAAATGGAGAGTCATGTACAGGTTTGTAGCTTATTAGTAATATACATAAACATTAACAACGAAATCAAGAGAAATAATGAGTAATTTTAAATATAATATTAATTCCATTATTTAGACATAGACGAATGCTTAACTAATACTCATAACTGTGATAGTAATGCTACCTGTATCAACACTGCTGGTAATTTCACATGTACTTGTAACACTGGATATGAAGGAAATGAAGAGTCATGTACAGGTTAGTTGCTTATTAGTAATATACATGAACATTAATAACGAAATCAAGAGAATTAATGAGTAATTTTAAATATAATATTAATTCCATTTTTTAGACATAGATGAATGCTTAACTAATACTCATAACTGTGATAGTAATGTTTCCTGTATCAACACTGCTGGAAGTTTCACATGTACTTGTAACACTGGATATGAAGGAAATGGAGTGTTGTGTACAGGTTTGTATTTCATTAGAAATCTACACAATCATTTATCATAAATCAAGAAGACAAATGAGCATTTATTAACAAAATATTAATTAAATTCTTTAGACAGGTTTATGTTTTACTAGAAATATACAAGATTGTTTATAATTATTTAAGAAGAGTATTGAGCATGTATTAACATTTTGCCTATTTAATTTTATAGACATAGATGAATGTTCTACTAATACTCATAATTGTGATACTAATGCTACATGTACTAACACTGCTGGCAATTTTTTATGTACTTGTAACACTGGATATGAAGGAAATGGAGAATCGTGTAAAGGTTTGCGGTTTATTAGAAATATACATATTATTAATAGCAAAATCAAGAGAAATAATAGACAATTTTATATAATATAATATTAATTCAATTATATAGACATAGATGAATGCTTAACTAATACTCATAACTGTGATAGTAATGCTACCTGTATCAACACTGCTGGCAATTTCACATGTACTTGTAACACTGGATATGAAGGAAATGGACAATCATGTGCAGGTTTGTGGTTTGTTATTTAGATGAAATTAATAATGCAGATATAAATAAAAGAAAAATAAAGTACATGTCGATGTAGGGGGGGCTAATATCATTATTTTATAATGTGTGTAAACAAGATAGTTCCTATGACATTTTGACCACACCTACATAATAGCACTTGTACAAACACTGAATGTTAGTTAAAAATGAATTTATAGTTTTAAATGGCTGCCTTGTTTGGTTAACTACTTTTCATTTTTCAAAAAAATGTGTTATTTTTTTGTACTTAAAACATTTATGTCAGCAGCATGTTCTTTGACAGCCCCTAAGTAGTGTTAAATAATACAGTATACTTTCTTCTTCTTTTTAATATCTTATGTTTGTTACAAAGCAGCAACTGTAACCAGCTCAATTGTACTTATCACAACCAGTACTATTTCTTCTTCTCCATCACCTTCAGGTAAGTCAGCACACACAATAGTGATATCATTCTACACTTTACAATGATATAGTTATTGTACTTTGTGCAAGTGAGGTAGATTCTGTGTATAACCTTTTGTGGGACATAACGTATGTTGGAAATATTATTACCAAATATTGTCCACCTAGAAGATCAGGTAAATTGTGTTCTGTATTTAGCATTGAGTAGATATATCTACAATGGTTGTTATGTTTATGTATAGGTAATATCAGTAGACAATGTACTAGTAATGGACTATGGTCTGAGATCAATCAAAGTGCTTGCCCTTTAGTGCAATTGATAGAAGATTTTGATAAAGTAATGTTGAACACAGCATGCAAAAGATCATGTTTAAAAATGTATCTATTGTTTACAATACCACTTCATTATAAATGATATTTCTTTTCTTTAGTTGAAAAAAATAACTTCTAATAACACAAACATTACATCACAAGAACAGAATGATGTTATCAACAACATTACTCAAAATATTGTTAATGTCACACAAACAGTATTAACAACATCAGATGTCATCACTATTAACAAAATTGTAGATACATCAATTGTCATTCTTACATCTAACATTGGTGATACTAGTGTTACTAATCCCTTCCTTGTATCTGTAAGCATTAATGTTGTTTAAGTACAAAGCCTTGTTAATTAAATATGACTTCTTTATTGCTCCAGGAAATTCTTGACATTTTTAATAACCTACTAGATGACCAGCATACTGATGAATTGTCGCAACTTAACGTTTGTAACATGAAACAAACTACATTACATATTTTAGTGTGTATTTTCCAAATACAGGATGATTTTGGAGGGGAGAAGCTAATGAGCAACATTGAGGATTATGGCAAATATGCAGGAAAATTCTTAGTTTACTATGATAATATTACTAATGATACATTTGCAGCTGAAAAAGAAAATTTAGGTGATTTTTGTCAATATGCATCACCTAATATTATGTTTACATTGTACCATAGTATTTCAGGCAGATATTCAGGACAAATATCGTCTTAGTGATGTCGTTTTTCCTCTTACTTCCAAGTTATCCGTTTATACTGTTAATGATAGTTTATCTCATGTAAGAATACCATATCAACATCTTGAAGATCGCCAAACAGAAGGTTTGTTTTAATATTCCTAATATTTGTCTTTTTTTATCAATTTCATTTTAAGACAACAAAGTTGCTGTAATAAATGCATTAATTAACAACATTGCTGAAGTTCTCCCAGCAAGTTTAACAAAGTCAGCATTATTACTCTTTTCTGATTGGCTTGATTCAATTTCTGTAGTTTTACTGAGAATGTTCCAGTGACACAAGTTATTACAACTCAAGTTATCTCTAGTAACACTTCTAGCCAAATTCCTGTGGTATTAAATTTCACCACTGTACCAGTATGTAACATATAATTTTGCTAGCTCTATATATAGCTACTTCAGTATAGTTACTGTAAATGTTTAGTCAAAAAATTTGTTCTTTACTTATAACAAATGATTTTGTTAGCCGTATAGCATGCTAATGGAATATATTTACAATTAATGTTTAATCAAACTTGTTCTTTACTTATCACTTAGTTTCAAAATGCATCAAATCCACGATGTGCATTTTTGGACTTTTCAACGCAAGTTTTCCATCTAGCTATTATTATCATTATATATATCTGTTATATTTAATAGGGCCAATAGTAATGGTACCTGGTCTACAGATGGTATTGAGTTAGTGTCTATCAAATATAAAATAACAAAGAAAGGGATTCAGTATAACCTAATATGTAATAGCAGTCACATAACTCCCTTTGTTGTATTAGTGGATTTACATGGAGTGGAGGTAGACATATCTTTATATCATATGTGCAAGTACATGATATTTCTGTACCTTAATTCATTCTATAGATTCCAAAAGATGAGTACATTGCTCTAGAGGTAGTGACATATGTTGGTCTCACTGTTTCGAGTATTTGTTGTATCTTAACTATCATTGTTTTACTAACTCTCAAGTAAATGACAGTATAACAATTTATAGGTTCATCATATGTATCTACATTTACAGAAAAGAACTCATTCAAAATGTTCAGTATTTAGTGCATTTTAATTTGAGCATAGCTCTGCTTGGTGGCTATGTCATTTTTATATTTGGTATTGATGATAAAGTTATTGATTTAACTAGCTCAAAGGTACATACAAAATTTGTTCTTTATTTATATTCACATGGTATTTTTCAGATTGGTTGTGGATTCATAGCAGCTCTTCTTCATTACTTCTTTTTAGCTGCTTTCTGTTGGATGTTATGTGAAGGCATCATGTTGTTTTTACAACTAGTTATTGTATTCTCTTCAATTTCTAAAAGATGGTATCTTTACCTGCTCATTGGATGGGGTAATAAACATTTTGATACGATAGTATTATTTCTTGTATATAGGTCTACCAATTATTCCTGTGGGTGTATCAGTGAGTATACTTTATGAAAATTATGGTGTGCTTGGGAAATAGTAAGTTAGTATAAAAGTATTAATTATTTTATAATATTGTCCACCATGTAGTTGTTGGATTGATTTCAGTAGACGGGCTGTTATATGGGCTTTTCTAGGACCAGCATTGTTGATTATTTTGGTAATTAAATAGATAGTTAGATAAATATTAAGAGAGAGACCAACAGATGAAAAACTGGACTATGTAACAGTTATTAGATAGATGGATACTGTGATGTGTATTATTACAAATTATTATTAAGGTGTATTATTACAAATTGCACATAGATCAATATTGTACTGCTGATGTTAGCTATTCCAGCAATGGTACGCTATTATAAAAGACGACAAAAACACAGTCGAATAAAAGACAAGAAAAAAGGAGATATTATCAGGTGTTGAAGCATTGTTGACTTTGTTAATTTCATTTTACCTTTATTGTTAGAAAAACTATCATTGGGTCACTAATATTGCTTCCTTTATTGGGAATAACCTGGCCACTTGGTCTGTTTGTAATCAATCGTCATGCTACAGTGTTTGCTTGGTTGTTCACTATCTTTTCAACTTTTCAGGTAATATAATGATGCATTTGGAAGTTTTATAACTTTTAACTTTAGGGATGTTTCATTTTCATATTCAATGTGATAAGAATTGAGAAGGTATATAACACAGATTCTTGTAATTTATATATTTATATATTTTTATAGATTAAGAATGCCTTGTTTCAAATGTGTTGTCCAAAGCTATCAAAGGTATAAACTATGATAATGACTTATTATTGTGGATTGTATATTGCTGTAGAAATCAAGACAGCAGGAAGCATTAAATCTAGGCAGAACAGAAAGATATCATAGCCAACACATGTCTAACTTTGACAATTTGGTTCATTAACGTACCATTACTTTAATTACTGTTACCAACTTAATTTACTTGCCATTGTTATAGAAAATTTGTACTCTTGTTTGTTTTTTGATAAAATTATTCACTAGCACATTATTATCATAGCTATAGGTTAAGTGATACTATTTAGTATATACAGGTGTATAGTCTTATCAAAGCTATTGTAAAAACAAATATAGCTGCTATTTCACTTTACATTTTCATAAAACATTTTCTACAATGTAATGCACATTATAGTTATGATAGCTTTTAAATACTCATAATTATGACAGCTGTGACATGCATGATAATTATACTGCATGCAGTAGGTTTGAATGGTATAATTGATAGTGGATATATACATACACAATACTATAGCAAACCTTATCAGCTTCTCCTCCACAACTCACTCTATACATGGAATTCAAATATTCCATAACTCATATCATAACATCATATGAATTCATATTTACTTTATCATACATGTTATATGATGTACTCCAATTTCTGGCAAATACTATATAATTAATGTACACATGTATTGGCTGTGAACTCATTTTTAATTAAGATCCTTAAAATCAAACAACTTTAATGAATATTTGGATACTTTCGATTAATCTTTGCTGGATACTTTATATATGTAGTCATTATTAGCTCAGTTTCATAAAGAATTTGTTTTTGGCTTTAAATCTGAACAATGGTCAAAATATAAACCCATAAATAGTAAAACATTATAAGTATCATACTTTAAAATGACTTATTGCAAGTAAATCAAATGATACATTTTCATTGTGATGATCACTGAAGGATATATGACATGTGGTGATCAGAAGTCAAAGACTCAAAACATTCACAAAGTTACACAGAATCTATTTAGAAAAAAATTCAAATAAACAATGAAAGTTAGAGCAGTGATTATCCCTAGCATCTATCAAATGACCAACAACCAGTGGAAGTATTTGTGTAATGTCATTGGAAACTTCACCAAATTTCGTTATATTCTTCAGTCATTCAGCATTAACTTCATCAATGTTATTTTAATGTATCTGAATTTTCAGTTGGATTAATCCATTGGAAGTTGCATGACTTGAGCAATGTAACTAATTTATGTATGTATAAAACAGTCATAACTTAAAATTATAGCCATTTCTATTATGCCATTTGATGACATTACTTTCTTTTTATGTTTATATATAAATACATTTATAATGGTTGTATCTTTAGTAAAATAACAAATAATTTAATAATATTTGCCAATCTAATTGTTTATTTATCTATTAATCCATACATCCATATGTATATCAACTCTTTATTAAGTAATAATCCATATATTAATTAAATCATGAATACATTCATCTATTCAGCAATTTTTGTTAATGTCATTTACAAATATATTGTGTATATGGATGTCTTTATATTGTTGTGGTTAATGTTGCTCTTGTTATGATTGCAATTCATATTGTAAACATATTATTAGTTATTTATTAGCATATGCTCAATTGTGTACTCAAACCACATGTCAACTCTCTCACTCCTCTAATGTATTTTGTGTTTCTTGTAGTTATCATGAGAAATAACATTGTTACCAAGCTAAAGATATTATACATATATAACTGCTTCTTTTGATGAACAATATGAGTTGGAATTAGACATACTTTGTATAGTAATAATGAATGTGCGACTGTCACAACAACAGACAATTATGTGCATGACTTAACACTGCTTGCTCTAGCACATACTAATCAATTGCATATATAGCACATTGGTGTTGAAAGAACCAATCATTAAAATTTTATAGTGGTGCACATATTACTATTAAAGATGATATATTATTTTGACACTGATGTTACTCATGTCTTCAACATTTTTCCATTTATGGTATGGTTTAATATACTAGGTGTACATTGTCATTGATTAGTGTTAATAATTACAAATGCTACAATAAATATCGTGTATAAATGTCTTTTTAATAACCAAAATGGATCAAACACAGCCAAAATAAATTATTAATATATATAAACTAAAACGTACATGATGAAATAAGTGATAAATAACATAAACTAAGTGACATGATGAAATAACCATAACTTACATGATGTAATAGATAAAACATTACTATCACAGGATAAGCTCAAATAAGAACTGAAAAAAAGACAAAGGAGACATGTGACCTACTTGACATATCTGTAGGAGACCAAAAAAGGAATAATCACAGTAAGTAAAAATACATTTTAAAACATATATAGCTAACTATTAATAAACATAACACACTGATAATGTAATAGGTTATAACCCCAACCTCTTACAATTATGTGTGTCCTGATTTACATTAAGGGACCACTTTTGTCAAAACATTTGTGACCTGATTTGTGATATGTTTTATAATAACAGTGGTCCCTTTTCACAAATCAAGTGTTTCCAGAAGTGGTTCTTTATTGCATATGAGGTCACAAACATTTGTTAAAAAAATTATTTCAACCATCTATATGTGATAATATATAAGCTATGATAAGTAGGCTACTGTTGCAATTGCACAAAGTACAATGCCAACTAATCATGTACATATATAACACTAACATTATGTGATAATGTTAAAACTTACTTTCATTTTCATTGTTTGTTATGCATCACACTAAAGTATAATCAATTATTAAGTTACCTTAATAGCAACAGTGTTATCATTTTTTACGACATGAAGTTACTTTGTTACAAGAGGAAAGCTAAATGTGTCAGTTCTTGGTCAGTAATGATGATTATTCTTTGGGATGCCTTAATGTATCTACACATCAATCTACTGATTGAATATGGAATTAAAAGAAGTCAGCTTGAACCTGGTCAAAATTACACGTATACAAGTTACAAGTGAGAGGAAATGAACTCAACATACATTTGATAGCTGAAGAACATTATGAAAGATATTTTGACCAGGAATATCAAGTAGAGGATAGAAGAGTAATGGGATTCTAATTGAGTCCACAGACTAAGATTAACATTTTGTTATGAATTGGCATCTTAAGTATATGTATATATTTTACAGATGAATGACTTCATACATATTTTTTATTGAAAGAATATTTTAATGATGATTTTTAAACTTTTGCAACTATTTTAAGCTTTTTTCACATATACTCCATGCAACATCAAAATGTGATTGCACATGAAGCAATATCTAATACCTACTTATAGAGTATAGCTTGAATAACTGAAAATTGTTCTCTATGTAAATAGTCAATGCAATAGTAAGTAATAATCAAAACAGTATATGACATTAGCTTTTATTTTGCATCAAATATATAATTACATGAAACTTGAAAATCATTCAATCAATTGTTTTTGTAGTGTCGTTCTAAACATCACTATTGTACCTAATAATAATAAATGAACAATTTAATGATGATACTTATGTCAGAGATAAGCTATTCAACTATAATTCTACATACCACAAGGGTAGGTTTTTTTAACTCCTCCCAAACATTAAAATAATTTCTCCTGTAGTGAAATGTGGCTGTTCTAGTCTGTATTAATAACCCGATGACTCTCTATGTTAATGATTGAGAAAGGTTGGTGCATATTAATTAGTATATATAAATGATGTTTGAAAGCAAGGTCATTACATTTAGGAAGGATAAAATCAAGACAACAAGGTGGAAAATATTGCCAACAATCTTTTGCTTGATACTGAAAATTAGGAAATGCTTAATATATAAAGTGGCTAAGAACAATAGTATTTAAGTTTATTTATGGATTTATTAAACTAACAATTTTAGACAATTCTAAACACAATAATTAACTATAATTATATACAACTCTTTAGAAATATATATATAATTTGTCATATCTCTAAATTGCAGGAAAAATGTTCATTCATTCAACTCATCCATTCTTCCTTGCTAACAGCTCAATTTTCAAAAGTGAAGACTAGAAAATAAAATAAATACTATACTTGATTCTTCATAGTTGTTAAGACAACTGTTTATTCAAAAAGATAGATAGTTTGTTATATTCAGTCAATAAGACAGATCACTATTGATAATTGGTGTTGACATAGAAACAATATAGAATAACAATCATATAAATATGGTTCTTGAAAGAGTTTAATACTTTAAATTTCTTTATGATGTCATCAGCACAACAGATGATCTTGTACTTCAACAAACCTTTCAGATGCTCCTACTACTATATTGCAATTAATAACATACCGGTGATACCAGCATATACATTAATATATATGAATATTATTGAATATAAGATTGTTCTATAATGACCTATTAATGTTGATGACGATTCAGATATGTCATTTAAATCAGTTAAGACTATATACCAACTAATTGGTTAGACATATTCTTCATTCTTACATTCAAGTATTAATTTCTAAAAAGTTGAGCAAAACATGTCTTAATTAAATCTTTAAGGTGTGTATCATCAAAAATTGTCTGGCACTATTATTGTTGGATTTACATAACAACTCATGACAAAACATATTCATTTTCAATAGAATCCAGACAGGTGCTTCTACTCCTTTTAAAAAACTAGAAAGTATCTGTTGTAGTTATGTGTATAGTTAAGGATGAAATGACCCAAATGTCTTATCCAAAACTACTAGTAATATTACATGCTATTGAAAGTTATACAGCACTGTATAGTTGGCATGTAATATCACCTTGGTTTGCTACCATATTTCATATGCTGCCTTCAACAAGTCTTCTGCATCTTATTACAATCTTGTACAATTTAACATTTAGGGGTGTTCCAGATTTTGGTAATGTCTCTCTTTCTTTTCTGATCTCTTCCTTACTCTTATTTCTCTTTTTCCATGCTCTTTTTCTTTCTATTCTTTGTATAAACTAGTACAATCCTCAGGCTGAGGGAGAGGCAATAGATAACAGTG
The DNA here is from genome assembly GCA_963965975.1 of Xestospongia bergquistia. Taxonomy (NCBI): domain Eukaryota; kingdom Metazoa; phylum Porifera; class Demospongiae; order Haplosclerida; family Petrosiidae; genus Xestospongia; species Xestospongia bergquistia. The sequence continues at coordinate 7,636,333 of OZ014413.1, forward strand.
GTTCCTTGACATCTTTTTTACTTTTTAGACACTAATCATAGATGCCAATTTTTTGTTTTTGCCATTATATGCTATCATATAAAATTAGTCCTAGCCAGCTCTACCAGATGCTGACAATGACCAAAGCATTTCCATCCGAAGACAGACTCACAAATAGTTAAATAATTTTATAATACTTTGTTTCACTAATATTAATGCATGGAGTGACATCCATAGGTATAATTGGAACAGTGCATCCCATGTAGTAAGTAATTAGCAAGACACATCATGTTAAAATGAATAGTTAGTGTAATTATTCCTTCTTTGGTGATTAAACAGTTATGTTTATTAAAAACTATATATATAACTATTAACAAACATAACACACTAATGATCTAAAAGGCTCTAACCTCAAACTCTCACAATTATTGTTATTTGTTAAAATAATTACTTTAAAGATTGTTAATATTGATAATGTATAGGCTGTTGTTGCAATTGAGCACAGTACAAAGTTAACTGATCATGAACATGTAGAAACTAACATATCACAATATGTGTTTTCATTTTCATTGTTTTTATGCATCACACTAAAGTACAATCAAGTGAACTTATGATAACAATGGTCTTGTTCTTTGTTACAATACTTAAACCTACTTTCATTTTCATTGTTTGGTATGCATCATGCTATTTCATATTCAAGAAAACTTATCATAATAATAACAATCTTAATCTATGCTAAAATATGAAGATATTTTGTTACAAGAGGAAACCTAAATGTGTCAGTTCTTGGTCAGTAATGATGGTTATTATTTGGGATACCTTGATGTTTCTTCATGTCAACCTACTGGCTGAATTTGAAATGAAAAGTAACAATGATAATCAGCTTGAACATGATCAAAATTACACGTATACAATTCTTTTTGCTATTTTATATTGTCTGATTTATTTCTTCTACCCTTTTTTCGGTGTACTTGCTGATTTGAAAACAGGTAGATATAACATTATCATTACTGGTGTGGCTTTCTCATTTACTTCTTGGATAATTGGTGGATTAGCAGGCATTGTAAGGTTGTACTTTGTAGACTTTAATGCACTTTTTTTGACACTATTTGGACTTTCATATGTTTTACAAGTCATTGGATACTGTTGTTTTCGTTCTAATGTTATCCAATTCAATATTGACCAATTAGTTGGAGCTTCAGCTGATGAACTCAGTGCTACTATTAATTGGCACTCATTAAATATACCACTAGTCTCGTTCATTTCTAACATTGGAAAGTGTTCAGTAGGCAAATATTTTGTCATGGTTTCCTATGTAGTATCCGGTGTAGCTGTGTCTACAGTCATTATCAGTAATTCTCTTTTCAAACATAGACTGGATACCACACCCCATATTATCAATCCTGTTAAATTGATTGCTAAAGTACTGAACTATGCTCGTAAGAACAAGTACCCCAGAAATCGTAGTGCCTTTACATACTGGGAGAAAGACTACCCTTCACGACTAGATTTGGGCAAGGAGAAATATGGTGGACCATTTACAGAGGAGAAGGTGGAGGATGTTAAAACATTTCTACGTTTGATGCCATTATTGGTTTGCATTATAGGCCTACCAGTTTGTTCTTCTCTGAGTAATACATATTCTAGTCATCACAGAGATTTACACTTTACTTCCTGTTTCCTAACAAATAATTCTATACATTCTTTAGTGTCCACAATTCTCATTTTATTGTATCAGTGGGTAATTTATCCCTGCCTATTTAAATACATTCCCAGTATGCTCAAGAGGATTGGTCTTGGACTTGTTTTTGCTATTTCTACTCCACTTTATTATGTCATTTTATACACTTGCCATGATTACTTTAATGTAAATATAACTTCATATCAAGCTATTATCATTCCCCAAATATTGTATGGAATTTCTTTTAGTTTCATTTATCCAATATCTTTAGAGTTCATAATAGCTCAGTCACCACATCAAATGAGAGGGTTTATGGTTGGCCTATGGTATGCAGCAATTGGAATTGGTTATGTTATCAACATTACTGTTAAATTTCCATTTAACTGTGAAGAAGATATTAACTGCAAAAGTCTTTACTATTATGTTGTTATGACTATTACTGTTTTTGTTATTCTCATAGTGTTCTTAATACTAGCTAAACGGTACAAGTTACGAGTGAGAGGAAATGAAGTCAACATACATTTGATAGCTGAAGAACATTATGAAAGATATTTTGACCAGGAATACAAAGTAGAGGATAGCAGAGAAATGAGTCTCTTGATTGAGTCCACAAATTAAGAATTACATTTTGTTTAGTTTATGTATATATTTCACAATTAAATGACTTCACGTGTAGATTTTATTGAAAGAATATTTTGATGTTGATTATTAAACCTTTGCAACTGTTTTATTATTTTTCACACATACTTCAATTCACAACTGGCTAAATCATAATGTGTATAGTTATGAAACATCATCTAATACACACTTTTAGGGCAGCTTGAATAACTGAAATTTCTTATCTATTTAATCAGTCAATGCAACAGTACAGTAGCAATGAATACAATATATGACATTTACTTTCATTTTACATCAAATAATTGCATGAAACTTTAAAATCAACTAAACAATTATTCCTGTAGCGTTATTACAAACATTGTTAATGTACATACCAATCAATTATGAACAAGTTATGATAATGCACATGTCAGAAATCAAACTTATATTGCTTATATCAGGATAGGTCTGAAAACTCCACCCAAATAATCTTCATTAAACTAATTTTTTCTTTATTGCAATATGGTTGTTTCTAGCATACAACACTGACCCAGTGTCTCTCTGTGTAATGATTGGGAAAGATTGGTGTGTGTCAATTAGTATATATAAATGAAGTTTAAAAGCAAGGTCTTTACATTAGAAAGGACAGAATCAAGACAAAAAGGTGGAAAATATTGCAAACAACTTTTATTTGATACTACATGTACATCGACATGCCCATTAGGAAATCCTAGATATATAAAGTGGTTAAGAACAAGAGTATTTAAGTTTATCTATGAATTCATTAAAATACCAACTTTAAACACAACAATTTACTATAAATGCAACTCTTAAGAATAATATAGAAGTCAGATATTTTGGAGAAATATTCATGCATTCAACTTATCCTTTCTTTCCTTGCAAATGCTCAATGTTTGAATGAAATGAAGGACATCGTATGATCCTGTACTTCAACAAAACTTTTGTGTGCTCCCATTTTTTAGAATAAGTGACCACTTTTGTCATAACATTGTGACCTGATTTATGAAAAGGAACCACTCTTAAAACACTTCAATAATAACAGTTTGTACACATACAGTGGTCTAATGATAGTCACCTTTGGGATGCAGTGTGAGAGATGCACTTGCACATATCTGGCAAATTTTATCATTAACTTCAGCTAGAGTGACATACACAGGTCAGGTCACAGTGGTACATTCCATACAGGCAAGTGATTAACTTGATATATCATGCTAACTTCATATATCATGTTATGAAGATTAGAACTTGTGATATTATATCACATAAGAATTAAATGATGAATTATTTCACAATGTAATTATATTATGTATTATATAATTATATAATATATATAATATATACATAATTATTATATAATTATATGTATTTATCTATATATGAATGGAATGCTGACAGAGCAATTACTCCCACTTTGACCATGCCATATAACTCCAGTGTCGTTTACTGTTAAAATAACTGTTTAGATTGCATACAATAGTAACAACAGCTGTCGTTAATTGAGGTTGTATTAAGTTCATACCAGTTAACATTAACTTAATATCACAAAGTATATATGAATAATTGTCAATTTAAGTTTATTCAACTGTTTATCATTTCTTCATCATAAAACATGGTTTGGACTTTGTTTTCATATACGTAAAGCAACTCAGCAAAGTAGACCTAAAATGGTATATCTACATAACCTGATGTATATACTGCTATTTTAAGAACAATGATCATGCATACTCAATATAAAACACTATAAAGGATTATAATGATATAATAAATATGAATAATCAGTGACTGTTCCATTAAACGATAACATATGTAGACATTGTAATTATATACTATAGTTACAGGAACTCGCAGGTCATATGTAAATCATATATCCTGATAAGACTACAGTCAGGTTATATATATATGTCAACTTCCATGGTATATATATATATACTATAATAATAAGTTTACATATATCAGTAACTCTGTTAGCTATGTATATTAAAGATATAATGTGCATATAGATTCAAAAGTATAGCACTACAAAAGCACGACAAGTATTAGTGAACCTATCTTCCTACAATAAATCAAGTTAAAACATTGCAGTGTGTAGTATACTATGAATTTATCCTGACCACACTGTTTTTCAACAACTAAAGGACACCAAAACAACGTTTCTACCAGTAGAAAAACAACGAATACTTCACTCTGTCATTTTTTATCTATTAATTACAGTTAGACTTGAGGCATCATTGCCTGTGCATATTAGTCTACATTTATGTATGGACTGATGCATTAAAATTAACTATAATAATGAAAAGGTAAATATGCTCATACAGCAATTGCCTAATCATTCCAAAGGTAGTTGATGAGTTGTCCCGCCCACTTTATGTAAATTTGTGATCGAAGGTAGACAGTCAGTTAGCAAATTGAAATAATCTTAAATGTACAATCAAAGTTCGTCTTGCTGTCGAAAGAAGTATCGACCATCGTGTGTTCGGTCAAAAGGCGCCATCTTAGTTCTTGTATGTTGCTTCTTTTTTTTCACGATTGCTTCTATTTTTTCACCTCAAGTTTTAAAGGCCTTACGAACCAGAGCTGGCTTAACTAAGCTCTTTAACGATATATTTGGTGGATTATCTGCATTGTGTATCTTATATCCCCTTCTTGGATTAGTGGGTGAGTACTGGAAAAGGTACAATGTCGTTATGACTTGAGCTGTAATGTTGTCAGTTAGTACTATCATGTTAATTGTAATAGTTGGTGTGTTTCGTTTCATTTTAAAAATGTGGATACCTTTGTATGTTCTTACACCATTTGTGGCCTTCTTTTATTTTATTGGTCTGTGTTTATTTGAAGCAAACATTATCCAGTTTGGTACTGATCAACTTCAATTTGCATCCTCTGAAGAATTAAGTAGCTTTGTTCACTGGCTGTCTTGGGTTTGTGCAGTGTCGTTTTTTTCCATTTCACTAATGACAACTGCTTTTCTCAATAGTGGACAACCTGCGTTTGATGCTGGATATGGAATGGTAATAGCTACTATATTAGTTGCTATAATTGGTGTTTGGTTTTTGTATCCCTTCAGACGTCATCTTATTATTGACCCAGCTCAACGCAACAATCCTGTCAAACTAATATGGAAAGTGATGAGATATGCTTGGACTCACAAACAAGCAGTTAGCCGTAGTGCCTTTACTTATGGAGAGCCTCCTCCTTCTAGACTAGATTTTGGTAAAGAGAGATATGGAGGACCATTTACCACTACACAAGTAGAGGATGTCAAAAGCTTCTGTTTTATTATTTTTATTATTTTTGGGAGTTTTGGTTTTTCTATCCGAGAATCTATATACAATCTGTATAATGTCACTATTCCAGTACCTCTCAATAGTAGCGATAGTGATCTTTTGATTGATGGTGTAGTTCTTAATTTTCCATCAATATTAACATATTTTGTAGTGGCTGTAGCTATCCCTATTCATCAGTTTTTGATTGTTCCTTACTTCTCTTGCTGCATTCCAAGTATATTGATACGTATCTGGATTGGACTAGTGTTGGTTCTATTACAGATGGCAATATTTACTTTTATTACTAGGTATGTTACTGATTCTGACAACCTCTTTAAATATGGTTTGGTTGGTTTGGTTGTGCTGCAGATACTTGCAGGTATTAGTGACATGTTGGTTTTCATTGGTATTTTAGAGTTCATTTTAGCTCAAGCACCTCGTACTATGCAAAGTATATTAATAGGATTGTGGTTGATGCAGTATAACTTTTTTCATTTGATGGATGTACTCACATCGTACCATAGCAATCAACAATATTCCAAAGTGTACATATATTATGTTGTAAAGGCAACTCTTGTTTCAATCTCAATCATCATTTTCACTATTGCTGCATATAAATACAAGTATAGACAACGCAATGAACAATCTGATGTTAATGAGAGAGTTATTATTACACAATATATTGAGAGACAACTAGACCTGGAGGAACAACTACAGAGAAACGAAAATATTGGAGATGAAACCTTTTATATTTTGTCTGAAGTTTTTTGATAATGTCATATTTATTATCCAACAGGTATGATGAAAATAATTTATGCAAACTTTTCTACTATATGCATTAGTGTTATGGATTACGTATATACTTTAAATTTACTATATTGCTGTGTGTATCACGTTAGTGCAATAATATTGTGATAAACATTTAGAGACTATCTGACATATTGTTTTGATTTATTTAATGACACAGTTGTGAGTAGTGTTGAATTGGCATTGGTACATATAGTAACTGCTATAGTTGGTCTCTCATACATCTGCTTTATTCTAATAAAACGTTACTTGATAATTGAACAATTGCAAGCTCAAACTAATAATCCTGTCAAACTAATCTGGAGTGTAATGAGGTATGCTTGGAAACACAGTTACATCATCTAAAAAGTTGTCATAGGTGTTAGAGATCTAGTGCTATCTCAAGGGAATAGAAAATGATATCAACCGACAAACAATATCCTATTTGTCAGACTTCACAAAAACTATATCGACTATTATTGTTGTTAATGTTTCAAGTGTTCAGGTATACTGACTACTCCATTAACAGAGAGGTTTAAAATAAATTACAAAGATACAGTGCAGGCATATTTGTAAAGAGATATGCCATCCTCATAATTAGTTTGTTATTTAAAGTTTTCATATGTACATCATAAAGCATTAAGAGTAACTATTTCAGTTCCTCAATTAACTTCATTTTAAATAATCCTTATTGCTAAACAGAAATAACGTATTAAAATGCACAGTGAAATTTGTAGGGCAATAACTAATTAATTATAAAATAAGTCAGCAATACCTATGCTCAATCTGCATTAAGCATGTATTCAAGTACTGACAGTCCTCACAAAGCATCACTTAAATTTATCACAATTGAATAGATACTAATGAAACTATTGTGTGCAATTGACAACTCATATCTGGACACTAGAGACAAGTTGATATATTGATTGATTTAGATCAAACATCTCCTTGTAGTGTGGGAGTAGATTTCTTAGTCTCAGTTAGATGTTCATTTTGCACTAAATCCCAAGGCTTACCTTCATTTACTGAGCTCTGACAGTGAAACACAACTGGCACTGTTGATGCGATTGTCATTTTCTCAGTTAGTATGCTAAAAAGAAGTGTTCCATATTAGGTAAACCCAAAATACAAACCTTTCACGTGCAACTACTTGATTCCAGTCTCACATTCAAATGACCCAATTGAGTAGGTGTTAGGAATGTCTGTGATGTGATTTTCTTAGAAATGTTAGTTCAAATAATGCAAGGCTAACTTCAACTATGTCAAATGTAGGTTTTCTTGTAACATGATATGGCTTCATATGAATATATATTCACTGTACCTTATAATGGTGAATGATGTACTCCTAATTTTAATAAGCATTATAATTAATATATATGTACAGGATGTTTTTAAGTTACATAATCAAATAATTTGACAAAAGCAACCTGGAATACAATTAATTAACCATACTTATTGACTAACCACGCCTTCATGGAATTTAATACAAATTTGGGCATGCTTTGCAAGACTAAAATACTTGTTTGTTTTCGTGAGGAATTTTTAAACTTAGTTACAACAAATCACTTTGTGACCATTAAAGTAGTTTTTTCAGCTGATTCAAAGTCACTTCAATTGATAAATCTTTTAAAAATACTTTAGTTATTAATATATGCTACATATACTTTGATTACTAATTACTATATAACCACACAGTTTGTGTACTTAAACAAACAAGCATGTGTTCATGTGTAGTAAAAGGAACCTTATAAAGTGCATTTTTATAGTAAAAACTCATATTTACAATGACATAGCAAAATATCACAGATTATTTGATGGCATTCTTCACACATAGGCCTAGTGTCAATTAAAATTATTTATCCTAAGTATAAATAATATATTAAAAAGAATCTTTATAATTGTTCTCATTATTAGCTAAAAGATTGTCAATCAGTATATTTTAGGAATATCACAGCTTACTGTAAAAAGGTTTTGGTAATATCATTATACATACACTATATGAGAAAAGTCCATTATTATACAAGCTTGTGCCTCCATTTTGAGTTCTTCCTTGAGTAGCCTCTATATACACTTTACAAGTAAGAACTACCTCTTGTATGTCTGTAGCCACTCCTACTTCAATAAAGTAAGACCGTATAAAGTGAGTCTACTTGTTTATTTGTATTTTGTGTTGCTGATGACTACACTTCAATGATTACTAATCGAAGAAGATTTTTATGCTGGCGTAAGAAATATCGACCATCATGTGTCTACTCAAAAGGCGCCGTACTAGTTTTAATGATGTGCTTTATTCTATTTACTATAGCTGCTTTTTTGTTAACTATAACACTGATATTTCATGGTGACATCACTCGGTGGATCTACGGTATTTCGTCTGTCTTCTGTATTGTATATCCATTTCTTGGATTATTAGGTGAGAAATGGTGTAGATTCAAAGTAATTCTGATTGGAGTAGCAATAGTTTTTGTTAGTGTCTTTATTCTGGCTCTAGGTGTAGGTATTGGAATGATAGTAATTAATGATAATTCTGATCATGTCAGTATTCACACGAGCATAATTATACCCTCTCTCTTGGGATACATATTTTATCTCATTGGTATGTGCATATTTCAAGCAAATATTATCCAGTTTGGGACTGATCAGATTCAATTTGCTCCTTCAAAGGAATTGAGTAGCTTTGTTCACTGGCTGTTTTGGGTGCAGGCACTTGCCAATGTTTTCGTAGGTATTCTAACCTACATTATTGTTACAACTGTATCCTTTAATAATGTTGTAAATGTGTCAATAGCTATTGGTGTAATAACTGCTATTCTTGGTATCTTGTATGTTTGTTTTATTTTGATAAAACGTTATTTGGTAATTGAACCAGCTCAACACAACAATCCTGTCATACTAATTTGGAGTGTAATGAGATATGCTTGGAAACACAAACAACCAGTGAGACGTAGTGCCTTCACTTATGGAGAGCCACTTCCTTCCAGACTAGACCTAGGTAAAGAAAGATATGGGGGACCATTTACTACTTTACAAGTGGAAGATGTTAAAAGTTTCTTCCACATAATTCCTGTAATTTTTGCAATATTTTGTTTTTCTTTTCAAGACTCTAAAATAACATTGCAAAATTTGTACCTTAGTAGTAATAGTACTGTGTTCATGGAAAAAGCAATTCTGTTTATACCAAACATTATTCCATGTTCTGTAGTGGCCCTGTCAATTTTTTTTCATCAGTTTTTAATTGCTCCCTTCCAGTTTTGCTTCTTTCTGAGTATGCTAAAACGTATATGGCTTGGACTTGTGATGTTGTTGCTGGAGTTAGTAGTATTAACAATCTTTCAGTACTTTATTGATAATGCTACTAATTCAGTTGCTGACTGTATAGCTTTTGAAAATCAAAAATCAGACATATGTGTTTCACCATATTATATCTTTATATTATCACAAATCTTGCAAGGCATTAGTATGATGCTTGTGTTTATTGGAAGTTTGGAGTTCATTTTAGCCCAAGCACCAAGAAGTATGCAAGGTTTATTAATAGGACTATGGTTGATGCAGTACTATGGCATTTGGAATTTTGATGCAGTAATATTGGCTATCATTAACAATAACAATATATATACTGCAGTAAAGACAGGTTTTGTCTTCATTTCAGTCATTATTTACACTATTGCTGCATATAAATACAAGTATAGACAACGCAATGAACTATCTGATGTCAACGAGAGAGTTATTATTACACAATATACTGAGAGACAATTGGACCGAATGGAACTGTTAAATGATGATATTAGTGGACAAACATCAGTTTATATTATATCTGAGGATGTGCTTTAATGAAATTTGTTATACACATAATATTTATAACTTGATATGTAAACATTATTTTGTTTATGTTTTCATCAATGTTGCATGTATTTTACTTTAGTCATTTTAGTGGCAAAAAGGTAGTCCTTATAATAGACAATTTCTGGAACTTTCTTTCATATACACTACAAAAGCATAGTACACAAGTAGGGATTGTATAACAGCAAGAGGTAAAATTTTACAAATGCATGAACAAACCTTGATTACACTTTTTCCTACCAAGGGCAATAAAAGAATATTTAAGTATTAATTACTTTAATTACTGTTAAATGATGCCATAAGAATATCTAGCAACAAAGCTCTGTGATTTCAATTTGTTATTGTATATATAACACTTTAAAAATAAATTGGTTATTTTAAATGATTCATAGATATTTGTTAGTATGCAAGCTTATAAAATTCTTTGAAATGTCTTTGTATATATCAATAATTCCATAGTAACAGCCTACCTCTTATTTGTCTAAAAATAAACATACCATCATAGTTCTAGCAATTAGCTACACGAATAGTTAATTCAATAATACATCTATTACATTAGTAATCACATTATAGATGTGACAATGTTTGTGATGTCAGATAGCAGGTCTGAGTAAGCCCCATACAATATAAGCAAGTTGGTACCAGACATCATTCATTGTATCAAATTCAAGGCGCAGTAGAATTAAGTCTAGTAACAACAGCGAATACTTTCAAGTGGAACTGAGAGAAGAGAGAAAGTAAGACAAGCTAATGAAACACTGTAATATATCAAAATTTTGAAGGAAACTGAAGCTTTCTTATTCAATTAGATACTAAGTTTGCTAAATTCTAAGTAGTGTGGTCTAACAAACCTACAAGAACTGAGTTGTTTACTCAAAATTACTGTTCTATGTCAATTTAGGTAGGATCTCCTATTCATGTAATAACTTCAAACATAAAATATTTATAGTCACTGTTATATGAGTGACATGTTAGTCTTATTGACATTAGGGATTTCTTCAGCTCATTTTAGTATGAATAGTAATTTCAGTGAGACTGTGATAAATGCAATACTACAATTTTCATAACATGGACTGAAGTTCACTGAACTAGTGTAAAATTGTACTATAATCCAGCAGTCAACATTTGAAATGGAATATATCTCTTGAGTTTATCTCATTTATACTGTGATGCATAGAATAACAAATATAAACAAATAATGAATTATCAGATGTTAATGAAAGTGTATCATATACAATAGACAACTGTTATATAACAACTATAGCCACAGAGAACAGAGTGACCATTTATATTTTGTCTGAGGTTCAGTGATGTCATATTATCCGGATCCACTATATTATAATTATTTATTACTTACTGGATTGCTGTAAGTGTTCCCTTTAGCATGGAAAGGCTAGGTTACTGCAATAGACATCCATTTTGTTTCAGTGACTAATCATTATGTGTAATGACTCTTAATGACGACATTTTAGAAGATTGTTCTATATATAGAAATCTAATTACAAAAACTATGTGGTCATTGTTTTGATAGGGATATTAATGTGTAGTTATTAATTGAAAAATGGCTGACGAATTAACTTCATTAATCTCTGTCTCTCGTGTTCGTCATGACATTTTGTCTTCTTTCATTAAAAGACTTAAATTATCTTGCGTTCGTTCTAAAGGAGCTCAGTTGGTTGTAGTATGGAGTGTCCTGTCAGTTACATCTTATGTCAATATTCAAGTACCTAATATTAATGATAATCTCTCTCTTATGAAATATTTCTTTCTGTTGATTCTAACAGTCTTATTTCCAGTTCTAGCAGTCATAGGTGATAAATGGATGAGATACAAGGTTTTGATAATTGGTTCATTGATTATGATAATTTCATATGCTGTTATGTTAGGAATTAAAACGACAAAGCAGTTTATTCATATAAATGATACTATCACAGCAATTCTTTCAACTATTGTTAATTGCCCCTACATCTTCGGTTTAATTTTGTTTTTAGCTAATTTTATTCAGTTTGGCACTGATCAACTTCCATTTTCATCATCTCAAGAGTTGAGTAGCTTTATATATTGGTGTTTTTGGCCTTACTACTTTTGTGTGACTGTAATTGGTCTTGTACAATCAGCAGGCATGGCTAATGTTGCTCATAAGAATGCCAGCTTATATGATAACTATGTAATGTTGTGTTTTGTAATAATGTTTATTGGAATTGCTTTATTGTTTGTTTGTTGTTTCAAACATTACTTGATTATTCTGCCAGCTCAGCACAACAATCCTTTCAAACTAATCTGGAGAGTAATGAGATATACTTGGAAACATAAACAACCATTGAGACGTAGTGCATTTACTTATGGAGAGCCTCTTCCCTCCAGACTAGATCTAGCTAAGGAAAGATATGGAGGACCATTTTCCACTGAACAAGTAGAGAATGTTAAAAGCTTCTGTTACATATCAAGCATTCTAATTGCAGCATATGGTATAATTCTATATGATGATTTATCAAGGCTTTCATCTCAATACTTTTTAGTTTTGAACCAACAGTCAAATAGAACTGTTGTGTTTACTGAGACATTAGTTCTAGCTTTTCCATTAATAATACCATATTCTTTATATGCTATCTTTGTTCCAATCTTTCAATTTATAGTTGTTCCTTTTTTTTCTTGCTTCATTCCTAGCATGTTAAAACGTATGTGGATTGGACTAGTAGTTTTGCTACTACAGTTGTCTGCTACAACTGCTATTGCTTTTATAGTGAATAAAGATGTTAGCAGAGTTTGTGATGATTGTGTCTGTTTTGACTTTTCTTCACATAACACTTCTTTTGTAGGAATGGAAATTTTTACATTACCATACCCTGTTTTCATTGTACCACAATTGTTCTTAGGTCTTTGTATAGTCCTTCTTTTTATTGCTGGCTTTGAATTTATATTGGCTCAAGGTCCTCGAAGTATGCAAGGATCGTTGATTGGATTATGGCTTATTGGAAACACTCTTCATAACATCAATAATACCATTTTGCCTTTTTCTTTTAGTTGTCGCTGGGAATATTATGCTATTAAAACATGTCTTGTTATGCTTTCAATCATTGTTTACACTATTGCTGCATATAAATACAAGTATAGACAACGTAATGAACTATCTGATGTTAATGAGAGAGTAATCATTACACAATATACTGAAAAACAACTAGACAATGAGGAAAAATATGAAAGATTAGAGAGTAACAAGTTGTCTTATGACATTGACTCATTGGTTGTGAATTGATTCCATTGGGGACATATATGTTAAGTTTTGTCAAATGTTAATAAGTTAATTTGTCTCTCTTATAAGGTTTATTCTTAGCCAACACACTTAATTATCATTGCATTATTGAAGTATATACTCTCAACTTGTCTGTTCATATTTGCATACTTTCTTTCATGCAATAATGTACTAACTGTTGTCAACGAGAGTTATTTTTATTACTGAATGTATAAAGTTAATTAATTATTCAATGAAAACTCTATTTTAAAAAGACCTCTCTTTTTTCATTTCTTTTGATTAGCACTTTATTTTAAATACAGTGTTAAGATAATTATGTTTTCAAATATATTGGTATTAAAATTCATACAATGCATGCTATCCCATTCTTATTTAATACTACCTTATCAAATGAGTAGTCTTTGTCCAATTATCAGCAAATGCAATTTTCAAGATCATTAATGTCTGAAGATATCATCATGATCTTGCTACAAAAATACAGCATTTTCATTTGAGTAGTGCAATTGTATAATTGCGATTCAATATTCAGGATCGTTCAGACAAAGAGGATAACCATCCTACGATTGGACACCACTTCTTTATTGGTTGTTAACTTAACACATTTTTCATTAATAAAGACACTATCCCTTGTCAGGTGTTCAGCTTTGGACAACTGCTATAAAAGTAAGATTTCCTAACTGATTTACTAGGTTTATTAAAGATGATAGATAAGTGATATTTTATTGGCTTTTGTATTGTGTGATATAAAAATATTGTATAATTATAATACAACTAGTATATACTTATACTATTTTTTGCATTGTTGTGTCACATATGAACACTTTAAACTGCAGTCTTGCATATACACTACCTACCAGTACTTTACTAAGATTAAAATATAATGATAATATAACTGGTAGCTTAAGAATAAATATTACAATCTGGTAAAATTGGATTTAGTAACCAATCAATATCAATCTTACAATGTCATGCTTTTATTCAATCTTAGATGAATACAATTGAAGACAATAGTTTATCTGTATTATATTCAAGTTGTGGTCAGCATTTTTAGCTATCTCTAGTATCAATAATTTGGATAATTATTACCAATATTTTTGTATAATTCTGTCGATTGAAACTATCAAGAACACATTATATATAGTTGCATATACTTCATTTCTTTTCTTTTAGGCATTGTCATCTTTACATCATCTTCAATTTTAAATTACTTTAATTACTTCCTGTACACAACAATTATAACTGAATTGTGCTCACAATCAATCTATCAAATAGTTTATAAAGTACCTTATTGTTTACAACAAAGTCTATATAGTGCACTTTGAAAATTAATATTATTTTAACAGCTAATTAGTAGCTTGCATGGATGAAATATTATGGAATGCAATATTCATGTGAATTACTCACTCTATTTGTTTTTTTTTAATAGTATAATATAACAACAAATTATATAGTGAGTAATTCACATTAATTCTAGATTCCATAGTAATCCGTTCATTAAAGTTGGAAATTAGCTGTTAAAATAACATATTAACTTTTACAGCATAGTAAATAGATCTAGATATCTCCTAATCTGATCAGGTATATAGTTCAATTAGAAACTACAAAACATTCGTCTTTGAACCAAAGAAGACCTTTAAGTACTAAAAATGGACTCTATACTCACTTACTTTTATTATTTTTAGCTTGCAAATTGAAAAATGTGACCAGGACACACTTTTCAGTCTATTTATTGTAATATCCAACTACTTACTACTACTAGAAATTCACCATCTTTCAGTTTGCTTGTATAAAGAATGTTAGGTCATTTATTTAATATGTTAAATATATCTACATTGTCAGGATAATATAAAGGTCTTGATTTCAATTACAACTTATTAATCCTATATTTATAATTAGATGCATGGCTTAATAAATAAATAATATTCAGCTAAATATAATACAAACGTATTTCCTCATTGACATATAAATGAATATATATTACATCATTTTTGTACAATACATAATATATTGAGTAACAATATAGAAAACACATAAATCTTCATGATTTACAAAAAAATCTTTTTCCTGCTTTTCACCTTCGATAAATTAATACATATTAATATATTAATATTAACGCATTAATTGTGCTATTCTTGCTAAAGTATTTGGGTTTTATCTATTGTTCTTGCATTTACAGTTAATAAATCTAATGGTTAACCAAGTGAAGCTGAATATGCAAATCTACTAGTTTATATTGATTTATTTCTACATATCTGTCATGTCATGTTATTTGTGATTCAATATTTATTGCTTCACGTCCTATATACAATTTTGCTGCGTTATCACCATTTCAGAAAAAAGCAGATTATGACTTGATAAAAGTTTACAATAGTCCATGGCCTTAGATGGGTACATTAGATAAGGTAAGAATGGAAGTTAAATGACTTAAATATAATAAAATTATATTTGGAATGGCATTAGACTTGAAAGTGTTTATGGTGATGAAACACAAGGTACATGGTAAATGTTGAATCGATTTCAAAAAATTTTATGTACAGATTAAAATATGTTCAAATTTTTTATTTAATGTTTCATTATATTAAATTGTTATTATTGTACCTCATTTGCTCTCAAGTACTCAATGTACTCGTCAATTTATTTTATAAAAATACTGATTTTTCTTAAAATGAATAGAATCAAATTTTCCTGTTTAATTAATCAAACAATGGTTTATGAACTCACACCTTGTCATTGTTCCTTCGTGTATATAAACAAATCTTTTCTGTTGTGACATGACAGATGGAAGCATAAAATCAATTCGTCAACAACTCTTGACAATTGGAATTGTGTTAATATGTGTTTGACTTGTCATCATAACACTATTTTCAGTGGGTGTATACACTTTATACAACTGAGGCTAATGTTATTCAGTTTGGTACTGATCGACTGCAGCTTTCAACAGCTAAAGAGCTGAGTAGTTTTATTTACTGTTTTTTGTACACGTATTCTTGCCCCCTAGCTGTAGTACTTGTAATGGCATTTATTTTAACAGGATTAGTACATAATAACACTATCTATTATGTTTTTACTGTTATGTTTTGCTTCAGTTTGTTTTTTATTTCCTTTTCATTCTTGTCCTTTGTTGTTTTAAGCATCACTTGAGACATAGGTAAGCAGAAAAATTAAAAACTGTATACGGATGTCAAAAGTTTTTTGTACATATTTAGTACTCTTTATGGATCTTTGATTATAAGATATTAGATCAATATTTTAGACGTTTAATGTAATGAAAAGTGTTTTGTTAATATACCCACTGGCAATTGCATATTGTGCAATTGTATTCGCTGTTCCTTTATATCAATTTGTAATTATTCCTTGTTTCTCTCAATTTATTCCTAGTATGTTCAATCATATATGGATTGGACTAGTGGCAGTATTAGTAGTATCTTTCATTACAATTCTTATTAACTACATTATCATTCATTGAAAATATAACATTTGATAATGAACTAAATTACATGAACTTGCACTACCTTTGCATATCATGGCTGTTCCTTTTTTCTGTTGCTGGGAGTTTTTGCTGTTAAGTCAGGTATTGCTTTCATTTCAATTACTGTTTTTGTTACAGAATTTACTGAGAGAACAAGAACAGGAATATAACAGGAATATATATAATTCTATACGCTGTAAAGGAAAGCTAGTCTTTGAAACAGTTTTGATCTATGCATATGTAGTTTTCACATAGACATAAAATTTATAGTATTAAATATATTAATTGTACTTGATTCACTAATATATCCTGTTTTATCTGTAACAGTGTGAGTGTATTATTATTATTGTAAGGAATTTTAGGAATTAATTTTATTATTTTAAAAATATCAATACATTTGCATATATTGGTTGGTATACTTGAAAAATCAACATTTTAAATACAATGTTATCATTATTATTTTTGATGACAGAAATTAGAAGATAGTTGCTCTATATTTGAGAACTATTCGTGTCTACATGCGTGTATGTTTTTGGTGTATTTTTTGTGTGTTTGTACAATTACATAAAGCAGTATATATATAAAAAAGCAGTCTATATATTGATTCTGTAACACATAATTTCTGGTATCAAATATGATATAACGATAAATTTGTTAGTCACTAGGTTGCTACATAATGCAAATTAGAGTCACACATATACATACATACATATATAAATATACATATGTACATATACACACACATACGTACATATACATACATGTGTATATATATATATATATATATATATTATATTTTTTTCTATTGATATGATTACTTTTCTATATACCTTGTTATTGTTATGGCTATGATATTGAAATTAAACCATAATAGTTATGTAAATAGTGGAAGGTTTAAAAAATACACATTTTTATTCATTTGCCAATACTAAGTAAATGTTGTATGAATCATAAAGATTGTATAGACCTCTAACCAGAGTTGAATGGCAGAATCAATACCTTTAATATCAAATAACTCTTCAAATAAAAATATATCGTGTTCTTGTTTCAGGAGCAGGTGCAAATGTGTCTGCATTCAATCAAAAGGAGCGCTGTTAGTTTTAGTTATCAGTATTCTACTGGCTAACATAGTCATTATATCTGGAGCTCTTTCTACATATTTCACTGACAAACATTCTTGTCTTATTTTTGCTGCAGTTGGACTGTACTATCTTTTCTACCCTATCCTTGGTTTATTAGGTGAGAAATGGATGAGATATAAAGTAATGATAATTGGAATAGCATTAACATGTGTGGGATTTGTCATTATAACAGTATGTTCAGTGGGTCTGTACTTTATACAGTTTGATAGCATTACAGCTGTGACATTATCGATAACTGTAACTTTTCCTTTCTTTCTTGGATATGGCTTGTTTCAGGCTAATGTGATCCAGTTTGGTACTGATCAACTACAGTTTTCAACTTCTGAAGAATTGAGTAGTTTTATTTACTGGCTTTTGTACATGAATTATTGTCCACTAGCTGTAGTACTTGTAATGTCATCTATTGTTACAGGATTAGTACATAATAACACTATCTATTATGTTTTTACTGTTATATTTGGTTCTGGTTATGTTTTTATTATCTTTGCAATCTTGTCTTTTTGTTGTTTTAAACATCACTTGGTTATTGAACCAGCTCAACACAACAATCCTGTCAAATTAATATGGAGAGTAATAAAGTATGCTTGGAAACACAAACAACCAGTGAGACGTAGTGCCTTTACCTTTGGTGAATCTCCTCCTTCAAGATTAGATTTAGCTAAAGAGAGATATGGTGGACTATTTACTACTGTACAAGTAGAGGATGTGAAAAGCTTTTTGTATATACTCAGTATACTTTTGAGAATCTTTGCATATGACCTTGTGGACACTGAATCAAAGCTTTTAGATCAATATTTACAAGTTGTACGATTGAAAAATGAGACATATTACAATGTGATGGAAAGTATGATATTAATATATCCTCTGACAATACCTTATTGTGTGATTGTATTTGCTGTTCCTTTATATCAATTTGTAATTATTCCTTTCTTCTCTCAATTTATTCCTAGTATGTTGAAACGTATATGGATTGGACTAGTGGCACTGTTAATAGAGTCTGTAATGACAACTGTTATTAGCTACATGATAAATCATGACTTTGGAAATGCTTTAATTAATAAAGACATCTGTTTATCATTCATTGACAACATAACCTTTGAAAATGGACTACAATCAAATGAACTCACACTACCTTACTATATCATGGCTTTCCCTCAGGTTTTTGTTGGTATTACTAATTTTTTGTTAAGTTCACAAGTTTTGAGTTTATTTTAGCTCAAGGTCCTCGTACTATGC
This sequence comes from Xestospongia bergquistia, assembly GCA_963965975.1. Lineage (NCBI taxonomy): Eukaryota > Metazoa > Porifera > Demospongiae > Haplosclerida > Petrosiidae > Xestospongia > Xestospongia bergquistia. The sequence continues at coordinate 7,655,600 of OZ014413.1, forward strand.
AAGGATTGTTAATTGGAATATGGTTCATTAATAATGGTATTTATTGTGTACATCTAACTCTTGTAAGCTCACGATATGGTTGTTACTGGGAATATTATGCTGTTAAGACAGGTGTTGTTTTCATTTCAGTCATTGTTTTCACTATTGCTGCATATAAATACAAGTATAGACAACGTAATGAACTATCTGATGTTAATGAGAGAGTTATAATTACAGAATATACGGAAAGACAACTAGAGCATATTTATAGCATAGAAGATGAGGAAAATGAAGACGATAATGATAGTGACCATGATTACAAGTGATGTTAATTGTTGTATATAAAATGTTTGCTGCTTTTCATTTAGTATTGACTAGTTTAGTTTGCAACTCTCTTTATTTGTTTAGTATATCTTGTACTGTGTGAATGCATTGATGTTATGAAAATAGAATGTTGAACACAATTTGAACATCCCTTTTTGATTTAGTCATAAAACAAAGCACGTGACTTGTTAGAGTTAGATCTTACAAAACAGGAGAATACCATTTTTAGAGTCTCTATCAAAAATGGTTGCTCAAAATCCACTAAAGTCTTAATGGTATGAGAACCAACCAACGGGATCTGGCAAAATTGTTGTTTATCATATACTCTGATAGTAAATGGAGGAACATACATATGTTGTTCCTGAAATGTTAAGGAAATAAGCCAAAAAATAAAGAAGTGAAAAACTTCTTAGGTATAATATTGTATAAAGGTACATCAGACTGTTGGAGCACTGCGTTAAATGTCTATTATAATCTATCCAATTATATTGTATGACTATTACATGTACTATATACTACTACTGACAACAGTCCAGTGTATCATAGTGATATTATAGTGTATAGTAATGCATTGCAATGTATAATATCATATAAACTGTATTATACATCATATCTGGTATCTTTATCATACTACTAGTGACAGTAGTCATTGATAAAACAGTTCCGAGGAAATTGACATTTGTCTTCATATTTTTGAGCGGCAAAGTTCTTTTTTCTTTGACTACCACACTCGATTTCTAATACAGGTGAGTATATTGGTAGTATTTGGAATATTTCACATCTTGTAAACCCTAGCAATAATACTGTAATCAATAGATAAATGGATTAAAGATGGATGAATATTAAATGAATGGATAAATGGATGGACAGATGAAGAGATAGCTTAATGGATAAGGACATTACATATAATTCACTTCAATTTCTGATGTAATAATCAATGAACAAATATCTTTATGGAATTTCAAAATGCTTCCTATCTGTAGGATGAGGGTTTGGTTTAGTTCACTATAATGCATTAATATTATTAGGAAGCTCAAAAGCTACCAATAGCTTTCCAGTATACTGACAATAGTGTTTTATTCCTTACCACTTTAAGCTAGGTTTCTCATAAGTGTTTTAGATTCTTTTGTCTCAGAAAAAAACCTAAGAGTAGGAATACACATAAAAATCCTAAAAAATCTCGCCACTATGTATGGACAAGATAAGAATTGATACTACTGTCTTTCATCCATCAATCCATCTATCCATCCAACTGTCCATCCAGCCTCTATAACCAGTCATCTATTCATCTATTATGGTGATCCATTTAGCAATTAACCTATCTACTTACAATAACATCCTGGTCATACAAATCAATAATAACATGAGGTGGAGAATCTTTCAGGATAGCTTTATTGACAAATATCTCCACATTTTCAAAAATATATGTTTCATTCCAAACTGGAGTAAGAGTCTGTTGTTTAACAAGAGTTTTTTGACTGTACTTTCCAAAAGAAACAATACAACAAGGATCTGTCATTAAGAATAAGGAAAACTAAATGTCAATATTTTTGCTATTAATTCACATAATAATGTAATGTCATTATGAACATTAATTCAGCTGCAACTAAAAAGTATACATGCTATGTGTGTGGAGGGGAGGGAAGAGTGAGTGAGTCTGTGTGTGTAACAATGGCTCAACAGAGAAACCAGTCTTATTTCCAGCATATAATTCGTGTGCTTAATAGAAATAGGCTCTGAGTTGGTAGTAATGACACTCTAATTGCATGGAATAAGTAAATGTACATTAGCATGTGCATTGAATCTGTACATGTGAAATTTCTTTCCTTCTAGTGGTACTATGGGCGAGTCATTATAATATGAGGAAAACAAAAAAAGAGAGAAAGACAGAGATCTGACAGACATATAAAGAGAAAAGAATTACCTGTAACCTTTCCTAACACTTCTTGCTTAGATCATTAATGACAACTATTTTCCTTTTTCTGTCTTCTCTTCTTTTTTCAGCAGTTGGGAAACTATATGTCATTTGGAGAAAGATAGTGGACTGTGTGATATTGAAAATGAAAGTTACATTGAAACTGAAATAGCCTATCAATATCATGTGCTTTGATCTAACTGACTGTTCATAAGTCTAATCTAGCTTCAAGATAACTAATCGTGTAATTGTGAAAGATACAAACATTACATGTGCAAGTAAATATGGCAATATACTTTAACTTCTGATGAACACGACAAATACAAATTGATTTACATTACATTATCACATACTACATGGAAAGTGATGTGATATACATTTGATTAATGTGATGTAATTCCATAAATTTAATAGGTAATCTTAACGTAAACTATATTATAAAAATTTATACAGAAAACTACGTCATGTACATGTTAAGTTGCTTTCCACTCAGTGTTACTATGGTACTATGTAATATTCAACACTCTTATCTATTCTTGAACATATTGATGTTAATAATATTCATAGTCTTATTTTCTTATAAACCACACCCCCTATAGTACATTTCCACAATGCTCTGATTGTCAAATATATACAATTATGTACCACATTTGGGAGCTAACTGTTACTGTTTTCTGTGTCAAAAGGTTCTCTTCAGAAGTGTATACAAGGAGAAGATTCTAGAGTAATAGTTATAGCAGACGAGGGATGCTGATAGTGATGTTCCACCAGCAATGGCATATGACATCTAAAGTATAAAATGAACTGATGTCAGTTGCTTTCTGGTATTAAAACCACACCCCCTATAGTATCAATGATATTATATACTCAATCATGGACTTCTACTTCAGAGAGAAACTGGCATGGAAGAAGAATGCGTAATCAATATAATTGTCAGGTTTATCAGCTACAATGAGGTTATTATATCTACTAGACAGATCAATTACTAAGTTAGAACCTCCAGCAAAAAAAATATTCCCTACTTCACAAACAGCCTCTCTATACATCATACCAGGCTATAAAAGAATTATTGAGTAAGTACACATTAAAATAAAGTAAAATTATCTGGTTTGTATGGATATACCAAAGGTGGTCTGTAGATGTTTCAGAGTTTGTTACTATATACAACTTGCCAAAATAGAGGCTTCCTTATCAGCAACCTGTCTCATATAAATGGTGCCTCCAATAGGATAGACAGAAGAGGCTTGCAATGTAATCAATTGAATATTTCTGTTCATAACTTCAGTGTTGGAGTAGTTGGTAGTACATACATCTTGTGTGCCATCAATTTTAATGGATCGTCCTAATATTTCATGTTCGTTGAACAGACCTTAGTGATCAAAATAGTTAGAGGTACCAGTCCTAAGAGGCTAAAGTCTACCTAAAAATCTAAAGTTTAAATCTTTTAATGTTCACGTTGATATTGTTTTTATTAGATATTAACTTGATACTCCCTATTATACCACACATTTTGAAAGTAGCAATACCATAAATGCCATCCTGACCTATAAATAATGAATATAGAAATTGAGAGGATAATATTTTTACCAATAGCTTAGTAGTTGTAGTCTTTGTTAGGAATGGCTGAGAATGTATCCTGTAATATCTATGGTTTGCAGAAGTTAAAACGAGTGGGTGTAGCTCATTTGATATGGGTGGGGCTAAGAGAAGAAAGATGTTAATAATGTATCTTTATTTCAAGTGAAGCAAAATAATTTATGAAGCTATTTTCAGTGTACTTTAAATGTTGTTAGCAACCATTCATTATCAAGAATTTCAACTGCCTGAATCTTATATCTTAGTTGACCCTAATTTTACACGAGAGACTAAAAATTTACAATTATACTTACCTCTTTCATTAACATTAGTGCATGTACATTTATTATCTTGTCCAGTTATTCCAGTTAAGAACAACATCTGTATCAACAAATACAACATGTTCTAGTGAACTATAGAAGTACTATTACTTCTCTCATTAGTAAGTTGAGTATGTGTAGTTCTAGTACCTTGTCCAGTAGCTGCTCTAGTAGGAACATCATCTATAGAAGAAGTAGCACCTTTATCCGATGGTTGGGTATAGTGTGCACTGTCGGAAGGAAGACACAGTTACATTACTATGATTTTGTCATTTGCTGCCCTATGTCTGAAATCAGGTGTGAAATGAGATGAATGACCATCCATTAGTATCAATAATGGATGAGCTGCTGGGGCATATCATAGTAATTAAGTAGTAGAGAAAATTTATTTTTGATCCACCCACTTTCCAACAAACCATATATAGTTTTTGGAACTTTCCCTACATCCATTCAATCTTGTGATGTTTGTAATTCAAAAATTTTTAGGAGTCATGTAGTAGCCTGCATCAGTAACACAAACTAGAACAGTAACTTGGCTCTTCTTGTAACAACTAAGAGATGTTGGATACTTTAGATATTTCTTTGCAACTATTTATGATGGATTAGTGAATTTCCATCTCATCTAAATAAATTAAACATCTGTCATGGTACTCTTGTAATCCTTCCTTAGACAAGGTTTATATAATAAATTTTATCCAATTACCAATGTGCACTTAGCAAGTATTAAAAAATATTTTTATATTATATCATTAATAGAATTAAAACTATACCAAAAGTGTCTGAATGTGTAACTATTCTTTCTTAATAAATTTGATTGATTCTGTGTAAATGTATGTATTCTGAAAATTATATATGTTAGATGAGTTGAGCAAGTGGTAATAGCTTGCTGAGATAATATGTTTGATGAACTGACTATATAATAGATTGAAACGGTGACAGATGATGTGGTAGATGAGTTAACTTAATTGGTTATGGTTGCAAACAGTATATGCTTTTGTTGATTTGCCAACTATTTATAAGTTGATAAATGTGTTTATCATATTTGACGTCTTTATATAATGTGAAGGCATTTTATTTACAGCTCATTATATAAATGAAATTACTCACTGTCAAGGAGTACAGCTGTGGAAGGTTTTCTAACTAAATTTACTGTACTTCTCTTATTTTCTCTTAAGTTGAAAATAAGTGATATTTTATCATTGTTACATACTGTGTAAGTTATGAAACACTCAATCCTGATATATCAATTCAAGGTGAAGCTGATTAAGCTTGGGGCTCATAACAAGGTGTGAAGGCCTTATATCAGTGGTATACACCAACATACAATTAATGATAATACAATACATATCATGAATATATATATATATATATATATATATATATATATATATAAGCTAATTGCTAATTATCATTATTATGGCTATAATATTGAAACTAAAAACATAATGGTTTTGTAAACAGTGAAAATTATTATAAGACATATACTACTGTTTTTTCGTCATTTGCTGATTGAAAATAGATATTGTGTAGACCATAAAGTAGTGCTGAATGGCAGAAGCAAACCCTTTACTGTCTAGTAACTCTTCAAGTCAAAATTTATTGTCTTCTCGTTACAGGAGCAGATATAAAAATGTTTGTGTTCAATCAAAAGGAGCACTGGTAGTTTTAGTTATCAGTATTCTACTGGCTAATATCACTATTATAACTGGAGCTCTTTTTACACAGTTTATTGGCGGATATTCCTTTCTTTTATTTGCTGCAATTGGACTGTACTATCTTTTCTACCCTATCCTTGGTTTGGTAGGTGAGAAATGGATGAGATATAAAATATTGATAATTGGAATGACATTAATATGTGTGGGATTTGTCATCATAACAGTATCTTTAGTGGGTCTGTACCTTTTACAGCTTGATAGCGTTATAGCTGCTATTTTATTGACAACTCTATGTTGTCCTTTCTTTCTTGGATTCGGCTTGTTTCAGGCTAATGTGATCCAGTTTGGTACTGATCAACTACAGTTTTCTCCTTCTGAAGAATTGAGTAATTTTATTTATTTGTTTTTGTACATGTATTATTGCCCGCTAGCTGTAGTACTTGTAATGGCATCTATTGTAACAGGATTAGTACATAATAACACTAAATATTATGCTTTTACTGTTATATTTAGCTCTGGTTATTTTTTTATTATCTTCGCAAAATCTTGTCTTTTTGTTGTTTTAAGCATCACTTGGTTATTGAACCAGCTCAACACAACAATCCTGTCAAATTAATATGGAGAGTAATAAAGTATGCTTGGAAACACAAACAACCAGTGAGACGTAGTGCCTTTACATTTGGTGAATCTCCTCCTTCAAGATTAGATTTAGCTAAAGAGAGAAATGGAGGACTATTTACTACAGAACAAGTAGAGGATGTGAAAAGCTTTTTGTATATACTCAGTATACTTATGGGAATTCTTGCATTTGGCCTTGTGGACAGTGAATCAAAGCTTCTAGATCAATATTTACAAGTTGTACGATTGAAAAATGACACATATTACAATGTGATGGAAAGTGTGCTATTAATATATCCTCTGACTATACCATATTGTGTGATTGTATTTGCTGTTCCTTTATATCAGTTTGTAATTATTCCTTTCTTCTCTCAATTTATTCCTAGTATGTTGAAACGTATATGGATTGGACTAGTGGCACTGTTAGTAGAGTCTGTAATGACAACTGTTATTAGCTACATGATAAATCATGACTTTGGAAATATTTCAATTAATGATGATAATTGTTTGTCATTTACTGACAACATAACATTTGAAAATGGATTACAATCAAATGAACTCACACTACCTTACTATATCATGGCTGTCCCTCAGTTTTTTGCTGGTATTACTATTTTTTTGGTTAGGTTCACAACTTTTGAATTTATTTTAGCTCAAGGTCCTCGTACTATGCAAGGATTGTTAATTGGAATATGGTTCATTAATAATAGCATTTATTGTGTACATCTAACTCTTGCAAACTCACAATATGGTTGTTACTGGGAATATTATGCTGTTAAGACAGGAGTTGTTTTCATTTCAGTCATTGTTTACACTATTGCTGCATATAAATACAAGTATAGACAACGTAATGAACTATCTGATGTTAATGAGAGACTTATCATTACAGAATATATCGAACGACAACTAGAGCAGGAATATTACATAGAAAATGAAGAAAATGACCACGATGATGCTGATAGTAACTATGATTACAACTGATGTCAATTCTTGTAATAAAGTGTGTGCAGACTTTTCACAGACAATAAATTATTTAGTGCTGACTATTTTAGTTTATCTTTATTTGATTAGAATATTTTGTTTAGGACGTAACAGCACCTGTGTATTATTATTATGAAAATAGAACGTTGGACATAATGTGAACTTAACACTTTTTGATTTAGTAGTCAAAACCATCCTTGTTGTCCCAAAAACTTTCAAGCAAATGAATGTATATAAGTAATTAATATTACTATGTGACAATGTTGTACAGGATCTTTATCAAAGTTGTTATTCAAAAAGCTATTCAATGGATACCAAAGATCCTGTCCAAATGACTGCATAACTCTCACGTATGCACAACTTTTCATTTGTAATTTTCAGTGCAGCAAATGTAGTATTCCCAAATAGGGTCACAATAATTATTGTATGTCGGTGTGTCTCACTGTAATGTTCATGTTATAAACTTGATACTTCCTCGTATACCATGCATTTTAAAAGTAGCAATACCATTAATACCATCCTGACCTATAAAAACAATGAATATATAAATTGAGAGCATCAGATAGTGTATGTAAGCAATTAACATTAGAATGTGACCATGTTGTACAGGATGTTTATCAAATTTGGTATTCAAGAAGATAATCAATAGATGCCAAAAGATCCTGTATAAATGACTGCATAATAATCATGTTTACACAACTTTTTATCTGTAATTTTTATTATAATAATGTAGTTTTCCTAAATAGGGTCACAATAATTAATTTACGATGATGTGACTCAATATAATGTTCATGTTAATATCATTTTTTTGGTATAAACTTGATACTCCCTCGTATACCACAGATTTTAATAGTAGCAATACCATATATGCCATCCTCACCTATAATAACAATGAATCTTTGTTAGAAAAATAGGGATGGCTGAGAATGTATCTTATAGCGTATGTAGCTCATTTGATATGAGTGGAACTAAGAAAAGAAAGATGTTAATAATGTATCTTTATTTCAAGTGAAACAAAATAATTTTTCAGTGTACTTTAAATGTTGTTAGCAATCGTCCATTATCAAGAATTGCAACTGCTTAAATCTTAAATGTTAGTTGACCCTATTTTTAACGAGACTACAGGGAGGTGATAATGTAGTCTAAGCTAGTTTCAATTTTAAACATAATTTTACTAGTTTGTTATGAGGTTAGAACCCACTATGATGATAGTTACATCCATCACATTATGAACTGTTCATCAACAATGTATTCAACTTAAAAGACCTTCATAATAATAAAATCTTGTACCAGAGATTATAAAGTGTACCACGCATTTTTCCTTAAACCATTCAGAGCACTAATATATATTCAACATTTCTTGCACATAAGTACTAATCTTTAAATCGAAAAATTAGTTCAAGGTGATGAATACCAAGTGTAGTTATGAAACAAAATAATTTTTATCTTTATCAGATAAACAATGAATACTATTCATTTATGGGCTGATTGTGATGGAGTCCACCTATTTTTGGATAATGTTCTTTATAAATTCATTACTTTTATTGCAATGTCATAGTGTAGAATAGATATAGACTGATGAATTAAGATTACATGCAGGCACAGAACTATACAATATTATAGGAGAATGCATTGGTAACAATATCAGTTACAAACTTGGACTTCATGAAGGATGTACACAAGTCTTTGACAGGACAGTGAAGCTGCAGTTGCATATTACTTTAATGATAATTGGTACTATAGGTCAGCAGGTAGTGATTATTTTAAAATCCTAGACTTTGACAACTGTAGAACAATCCTCTCACTTAACTTGTTATGATCAAGGAATAACAATTCATGGGATATACAATTTAAAGAGTGTCTTTATCTTGCTACTGACTACATTCCCAATGCCCTCACTTATTCAAATACTGTTTATATAAATTGACTATACAGAAATACAAAGCTATCATTCCATTTCCTAACAGTGTAGGATGTAGTATGTAACAAAAGTGCATGCTCACATTTCTTATCTTTACAATTTGTAATAACTTGTCCAGTGTCTATTGGATAAAAAATAAAATGAGAAAATCAAAATAAAATTTAAAAAAACGATTATAATTACCTCTTTCATTAACATTAGTGCATGTACATTTATTATCATGTCCAGTTATTCCAGTTAAGAACAACATCTGTATCAACAAATACAACATGTTCTAGTGAACTATAAAAGTACTTTTACTTCTCTCATTAGTAAGTTGAGTATGTGTAGATCTAGTACCTTGTCCAGTAGCTGCTCTAGTAGGAACAATATCAATAAATACTTTATACTCTATTTAACCATATAATAACTATTACCTCTTTTTCATTTGTAATTTGAGTGCATGTAGATGTAGTAGTACCTTGTCCACTAGGAACAACATCTATATTATTAAACATCTTCAGCAGGGAGCAATTTTTTACTGTCAAAAGGGTAAATACCTGTGTCACAAATCTCCAAATTTTATTCAAAGGTGTCATAGCTATCAGACATGCTTTGCTAAATATTGCAGAGAAAGAAAACGTAGAAATGACTTTTCCAGAGTTCATTAACAGGAGTGCATGACATACTTCTCTCCACGTTTAAGGATAAAAGTAGCACCTTTATCAGGTTGGGTACATTGTGTACTGTTGGAAGGAAGACACAGTCACATTACTATGATTTTCTCATTTGCTACCTTATGTCTGAAATCTGGTGTAAAATGAGATGAATGACCATCCATTAGTATCAATAAATGGATGAGCTGCTAAGGCATATCATAGTAATTAAGAAGTAGAGAAAACTTCTTTTTGATCCGTCCACTTTCCAACAAACCATATATAGTTTCTGGAACTTCCCCTACATCCATTCAATCTTGTAATGTTTGTAATTTAAAAATTACTAGAGGAGTCATGCATCCAGTTGCCTGCAGCAGTAACACAAAACTAGAACAGTAACTTGGCTCTTCTTGTCACAACTAAGAGATGTTGGAAGCTTTAGACATTTCTTTGTAACTACTTTTGATGGAGGTGGATTTAGTGGAATTCCAATCTCATCTAAATAAATTAAACATCTGTCATTGGTACTCTTGTAATCCTTCCTTAGACAAGGTTTATATAATAAACCAAAGTATTTTTCTAGTTCTACTTTATTTGTCCCAATAGCTCTAGCACAAGAAACACGTTTCCTTACTCTTAATGATAATTCTGTGTACTTATAAAAGATGTCTACCAGCTAGTTGTTACATTAGCCTTTATTCTTTTCTTGTATGAGCAGAGCCTAACTTCAGACTGTTTATTTTAAAAAATGGTGACAAGTTTGTTTCTTCAAGAGTGTTTAAAAGCCTTCTATTTCAGATGCTGTTAGTTACATATCAATAGCATGTTTAGGTCTGAATATATATATATATATACATATATATATATATATATATATATATATATATATATATATATATATATATATTTATATATGTGTATGTATATACATGTGTGTGTGTCTATATATATATACAATCTATATAATTTTATTATGTATATATAATACCTATATATATAGTATATATATATACATATTTATATATATAATATAAGTATATATAACTTTTTACATATATATATATATATATATATATATATATATATACGTATATTATATAATTCTGTTCTATATATATATAGAACAGAATTAAAGGACAAAAGAACATATGTATATATATTGCTAATTATCTTCTCCTTGTTATGACTATAAATTGAAACTAAAACATGACGATTATGTAAACAGTGACAATTATTATAAGACATATGCTACTGTTTTTGTTCATTGCTGATTCTAAAAAGATATTATATAGTCCATAAAGTTGAGTTGAATGTATAGTACATTTCCAAAATGCTCTGATTATCAAATATATACAATTATGTACCATGATGAGAATGTTCTACTTGTGACCACATTTGGAGCTAACTGTTACTGTTTCCTGGGTCAAAAGGTTCTCTTCATAAGTATATACAAGGAGAAGATTCTAGAGCAGTAGTTATAGCAGATGAGGGACTCAATTCAATAGATAAAGATGTATGATAGTGATGTTCCTCCTGCAGTAGCATCTGACATCTAAAATATAAAATGAACTGATGTCAGCTGCTTTGTGATATTAAAACCACACCCCCCTATAGTAGTATACACTCAATCATGGACTTCTACTACAGAGAGAAACTGGCATGGAAGAAGAATGTGTATATAATCGATATAATTGTCAGGTTTATCAGCTACAATGAGGTTACTATATCTACTAGACAAATCACTCACTAAGTTAGAACCTTCAGCAAAAAATATTTCTTACTTCACAAACAGCCTCTCTATACATCATACCAGGCTCAGCAGGATGACAAAGAATTATTGAGTAAATACACATTAAAATAAAGTAAAGTTAACTGGTTTGTATGGATATACCAAAGGTGGTCTGTAGATGTTTCAGAGTTTGTTACACAATACAACTTGCTAAAATAGTCTTCCTTACCAGCAATCTGTCTCATATAAATTGTGCCTCCAATAGGATAGACAAAATGTAGTCAATTGAATATTTCTGTTCATAACTTCAGTGTTGGAGTAGATGGTAGTACATACATCTTGTGTGTCATCAATTTTAATGGATCGTCCTAATATTTCATGTTTGTTGAACAGATCTGAGTGATCAAAATAGTTAGAGGTACCAGTCCTAAGATGCTAAAGTCTACCACCTAGATCTCTTACTTCACATGCAGTTGTATTATTTGGTTCATAATATGTAAAATATAAGCTATCCAATTCAACCTTACCTCCAAGGGATTCATAATGGTCACCAACATAATTGAGGTGGAAGTGAGATTTCAACTGGAAGATAGTGAATATGCCAATGAGGATGCATTCTTGCCCCTTGAATATGAACCTAATTAGAAAACAATTGATAAGGTTGTACTAGGCCTATTATTTTGCAATGATTTGGAAAACCATACTTGTTGTCCCGAAAAATTTCAAGTGAACGAGTATGTATAAGCAATTGATATTACTATGTGACCATGTTGTACAGGATGTTTATCAAAGTGGGTATCCAAAGAGATAATCAATAGATACCAAAAGATTCTGTACAAATGGTTACGTAACAATCGTGTCTACACAACTTTTCATTCGGAATTTTCAGTGCAACAGATGTAGTTTTCCTCAATAAGGTCACAATAACTATTGTGTGTCGATGTTCCTCACTGTAATGTTCATGTTGATATTGTTTTTATTAGATATTAACTTGATAGTTCCTCGTATACCACACATGTTAAAAGTAGCAATACCATAAATACCATCCTGACCTATAAAAACAATGAATATAAAATTGAGAGCATAATATTTTTTCCAATAGCCTAGTAGTTGTAGTCTTTGTTAGAAAAATAGGGAGGGCTGGGTATGTATCCTGTAATGCAGAAGTTAAAGTGAGTGGGTGTAGCTCATTTCATATGGGTGGGGCTAAGAGAAGAAAGATGTTAATAATGTATCTTTATTTCAAGTAAAACAGAATAATTTTATTAAGCTATTTTCAGTGTACTTCAAATGTTGTTAGCAACCATTCATTATCAAGAATTTCAACTACCTGAATCTTAAATCTTAGTTGACCCAATTTTTACACGAGACTAAAAATTTACAATTACAATTACCTCTCTCATTAAATTAGTGCATATAAATTTATTATCTGGTCCATTTATTCCAGTAGAAACAACATCTGTATCAACAAATACAACTTATTCTAGTGAACTATAGAAATACTCTCTCATTAGTAAGTTATGTGGAGTTCTAGTACCTTGTCCAGTAGTTACTCTAGTAGGAATATCATCTGTATCAATAAATATGTTATACTCTATTTAACCATATAAGAACTATTATATCTTTCATTCATAATTTGAGTGCGTGTAGATGTAGTAGTACCTTGTCCAGTAGTAACAACATCTATATTATTAAATACATTCTATTGTTGTTAGCTATTAAAGTGCTATTACGTCTATACACCAACAATTCATGATATTACAATATATATTCAATAACTTTTAAAAACATCTGGATCTTCATTAATTTTTTATCATGTTCAAGGATATACATATATATATATATGTATATATATGTATATTTATGCATCTATAATTGCTAATTTCTTGTTATTGTTATGACTACATATTAAAACTAAAAACATAATGATTATGCAAACCGTGAAAATTATTATATGACATATACTGTTTTTTTTGTTCATTTACTGATTTTAAGTAGACATTGTTAAGCCGTAAGCAGAATTGAATGTAAGAATCAAATCCTTTAATGTCTAGTAACTCTTCAGGTCAAAATTTATTTTCTTCTTGTTGCAGGAGCAGATATAAAAATGTTTGTGTTCAATCAAAAGGAGCACTGGTAGTTTTAGTTATCAGTATTCTAATGGCTAATATCACTATTATATTTGGACCTCTTTTTACACATTTTATTGACAGATATTCCTTTCTTTTATTTGTTTCAATTGGACTGTACTATCTTTTCTACCCTATCCTTGGTTTGTTAGGTGAGAGATGGATGAGATATAGAGTCTATAATGACAACTGTTATTAGCTACATGATAAATCATGACTTAGGAAATGTATCAATTAATGATGACATTTGTTTGTCATTTACTGATAACATAACTTTTGAAAATGGATTACAATCAAATGAACTCACACTACCTTACTATATCATGGCTGTCCCTCAGTTTTTTGTTGGTATTACTATTTTTTTGATTAGGTTCACAACTTTTGAATTTATTTTAGCTCAAGATCCTTGTACTATGCAAGGATTGTTAATCGGAATATTGTTCATTAATAATAGCATTTATTGTATGCATCTAACTCTTGCAAACTCATGATATGGTTGTTACTGGGAATATTATGCTGTTAAGACAGGTGTTGTTTTCATTTCAGTCATTGTTTACACTATTGCTTCATATAAATACAAGTATAGACAACGTAATGAACTATCTGATGTTAACGAGAGAGTTATTATTACAGAATATATGGAAAGACAACTAGAGCAGAAATATTGCATAGAAGATGAAGAAAATGACCACGATGATGATGATAGTAACCATGATTACAACTGATGTCAGTTCTTGTAATAAAGTGTGTGCAGACTTTTCACAGACAATAAATTATTTAGTGCTGACTATTTTAGTTTATCTTTATTTGATTAGAATATATTGTTTTCGATGTAACAATGTGTGTGTATTATTATTATTATTACGAAAATAGAAAGTTGGACATAATTTGAACATTAAGTTTTTGATTTAGTAGTCAAAACCATCCTTGTTGTCCCAAAAACTTTCAAGCAAATAAATGTGTATAAGTAATTAATATTACTATGTGACAATGTTGTACAGGATGTTTATCAAAGTTGTTAATTAAAAAGATATTCAATGGATACCAAAGATCCTGTACAAATGACTGCATAACTCTCACGTCTACACAACTTTTCATTTGTAATTTTCAGTGCAGCAAATGTAGTATTCCCAAATAGGGTCACAATAATTATTGTATGTCGGTGTGTCTCACTGTAATGTTCATGTTATAAACTTGATACTCCCTCGTATACCATGCATTTTAAAAGTAGCAATACCATAAATACCATCCTGACCTATAAAAACAATGAATATATAAATTGAGAGCATAACATTTTGCCAATAGCTTAGTAGTTGTTAGAAAAATAGGAAGGGCTGAGAGTGTATCCTGTAATACTTTGCAGAAGTTAAAGTGAGTGGGTGTAGCTCATTTCATATGGGTGGGGCTAAGAGAAGAAAGATGTTAATAATGTATCTTTATTTCAAGTAAAACAGAATAATTTTATTAAGCTATTTTCAGTGTACTTCAAATGTTGTTAGCAACCATTCATTATCAAGAATTTTAACTGCCTGAATCTTAAATCTTAGTTGACCCTATTTTTACATGAGAGACTAAAAATTTACAATTACAATTACCTCTCTCATTAAATTAGCACATATAAATTTATTATCTGGTCCATTTATTCCAATAGAAACAACATCTGTATCAACAAATACAACTTATTCTAGTGAACTATAGAAATACTCTCTCATTAGTAAGTTATATGGAGTTCTAGTACCTTGTCCAGTAGCTGCTCTAGTAGGAACATCATCTGTATCAATAAATATGTTATACTCTATTTAACCATATAAGAACTATTATATCTTTCATTCATAATTTGAGTGCGTGTAGATGTAGTAGTACCTTGTCCAGTAGTAACAACATCTATAAAAGTGCTATTACTGGATAGCTGTCCTACAATTGGAAGGCATTTCATTTATAGATCATTATCTAAATGATATTACTCAATGTTGAAGTGTACAGGTGTGGGAGGTTTTATAACTAAATTTACTGTGCTTCTCTAAAGTAGAAACATAAGTGATGTTTTACTGTACATACTGTGTGAGCTAAATTCTCAATCCTGATATATCAACCCAAGGTAAAGCCCAGGGCCTATAACAAGGTGTGAAGGTCTTATATGATTGATATATACCAACAATTCATGATAATACAATATATATTCAATAACTTTTAAAAACATTTGGATCTTCATTAATTTCATCATGATCAAGGATATATATATATATATATATATATATATATATATCAGGTTGGGGTCAAATACATGAGTATTTGTATTTAGCTGTATTTAAATACTTTTTTGAATATTTGTATTTGTATTTTGAAATTTTGAAAGAGGAAGTATTTGTATTTGTATTTGAAATACTTCATGAAATTTTCAAATACTCCTTTTTAAATTGTTTGTTTCTGTGGAAAGACTGTTCAGCATAGCAGGAAAACTTTTTTGCCACGATCATATCGCCAAACTGACTAAACATTTGAAGAACTTATGCTTATTAGATTCAATCAATAATTTGTAATGATTTGTCCATTACATGTAAAAGCAAATAATGGGGATGTTCTGGGATAATACAAAGAAGTATTTGGAAAGTATTTAAATACTTCTCAAAGTATTTGTATTTGAAATACATTCCTACTAGATGTATTTGTATTTTGTATTTCATGTTTTTAGAGTATTTGTATTTGTATTTATTAAATACTATTCAATGTATTTGACCCCATGCCTGATATATATATGTATCTCTCTATATATAATTGTTAATAGCTAATTATCTTGTTATTGTTATGACTACGTATTGAAACTAAAAACGTAATTATTATGCAAACCGTTAAAATTATTTTATGACATATACTGTTTTTTTGTTCATTTGCCGATTCTAAGTAAACATTATATAGCCATAAAGCAGAGTTGAATGGCAGAAGCAAACCCTTTACTGTCTAGTAACTCTTCAAGTCAAAATTTATTTTCTTCTCGTTGCAGGAGCAGATATAAAAATGTTTGTGTTCAATCAAAAGGAGCACTGGTAGTTTTAGTTATCAGTATTCTACAGGCTAATATCACTATTATATCTGGAGCTTTTTTTACACATTTTATTGACAGATATTCCTTTCTTTTATTTGCTGCAATTGGACTGTACTATCTTTTCTACCCTATCCTTGGTTTGTTAGGTGAGAGATGGATGAGATATAAAGTAATGATAATTGGAATGGTATTAATATGTGTGGGATTTGTCATTATAACAGTATCTTTAGTGGGCCTGTACTTTTTACAGCTTGATAGCATTACAGCTGCTATTGTATTGACAACTCTAAGTTGTCCTTTCTTTCTTGGATATGGCTTGTTTCAGGCTAATGTGATCCAGTTTGGCACTGATCAACTTCAGTTTTCTCCTTCTGAAGAATTGAGTAGTTTTATTTACTGGTTTTTGTACATGTATTATTGCCCACTATCTGTAGTACTTGTAATGGCATGTATTGTAACAGGATCAGTACATAATAACACTATGTATTATGTTTTTACTGTTATATTTGGCTCTGGTTATTTTTTTTATTTGCTTTGCATTCTTGTCGTTTTGTTGTTTTAAGCATCACTTGGTTATTGAACCAGCTCAACACAACAATCCTGTCAAATTAATATGGAGAGTAATAAAGTATGCTTGGAAGCACAAACAACCAGTGAGACGTAGTGCCTTTACCTTTGGTGAATCTCCTCCTTCAAGATTAGACTTAGCTAAAGAGAGATATGGAGGGCAATTTACTACTGTACAAGTAGAGGATGTGAAAAGCTTTTTGTACATACTCAGTATACTTTTGGGAATTCTTGTATTTGGCCTTGTGGACAGTGAATCAAAGATTTTAGATCAATATTTACAAGTTGTACGATTGAAAAATGATGCATATTACAATGTGATGGAAAGTGTGCTATTAATATATCCTCTGACAATACCATATTGTGTGATTGTATTTGCTGTTCCTTTATATCAATTTGTAATTATTCCTTCCTTTCGCTTCAATCCAAGTATGTTGAAACGTATATGGATTGGACTAGTAGCACTGTTAGTAGAATCTGTAATGACAACTGTTATTAGCTACATGATAAATCATGACTTTGAAAATGTTTTAATTAATGATGACATTTGTTTGTCATTAACTGACAACATAACTTTTGAAAATGGATTACAATCAAATGAACTCACACTACCTTACTATATCATGGCTGTCCCTCAGTTTTTTGCTGGTAATCCTGGTATTACTATTTTTTTGATTAGGTTCACAACTTTTGAGTTTATTTTAGCTCAAGGTCCTCGTACTATGCAAGGATTGTTAATCGGAATATTGTTCATAAGTAATAGCATTTATTGTGTACATCTAACTCTTGCAAACTCACGATATGGTTGTTACTGGGAGTATTATGCTGTTAAGACAGGAGTTGTTTTCATTTCAGTTATTATTTACACTATTGCTGCATATAAATACAAGTATAGACAACGTAATGAACTATCTGATGTTAATGAGAGAGTTATTATTACAGAATATACGGAAAGACAACTAGAGCAGAAATATTGCATAGATGATGATGAAAATGACCACAATGATGATGATAGTAACTATGATTACAACTGATGTCAGTTCTTGTAATAAAGTGTGTGCAGATATTTCACAGACAATAAATTATTTAGTGCTGACTATTTTAGTTTATCTTTATTTGATTAGAATATATTGTTTTCAATGTAACAATGTGTGTGTATTATTATTATTACAAAAATAGAAAGTTGGACATAATTTGAACATTAAGTTTTTGATTTAGTAGTCAAAACCATCCTTGTTGTCCCAAAAACTTTCAAGCAAATGAATGTGTATAAGTAATTAATATTATTATGTGACAATGTTGTACAGGATGTTTATGAAAGTTGTTATTCAAAAAGATATTCAATGGATACCAAAGATCCTGTACAAATGACTGCATAACGATCACGTCTACACAACTTTTCATTTGTAATTTTCAGTGCAGCAAATGTAGTATTCCCAAATAGGGTCACAATAATTATTGTATGTCGGTGTGTCTCACTGTAATGTTCATGTTATAAACTTGATACTCCCTCATATACCATGCATTTTAAAAGTAGCAATACCATAAATACCATCCTGACCTATAAAAACAATGAATATATAAATTGAGAACATAATATTTTACCAATAGCTTAGTAGTTGTAGTTTTTGTTAGAAATATAGGAAGGGCTGAGAGTGTATCCTATAGTGTCTATGGTTTGGGGAATTTGAAGTGAGTCATTTGTGGGGGCTAAGAAAAGAAAGATGTTAATAATGTATCTTTATTTCAAGTGAAACAAAATAAGTTTTGAGTTATTTTCAGTGTACCTTAAATGTTGTTAACAACCATCCATTATCAAGAATTGCAACTGTCTATATCTTAAATGTTAGTTGACCCTATTTTTACACAAGAGACTACAAGGAGGTGATAATGTAGTCTAAGCAATTTTAAGTATAATTTTACTAGTTTGTTATGAGGTCAGAACCCATGCACTATGATGATAGTTACATCCAGCACGTTATGAACTGTTCATCAACAATGTATCCACCTTAAGACCTTCATAATAATAAAATCTTGTACCAGTCATTATAAATTGTACCACCCATTTTTCCTTAAACCATTCAGAGGATAATACATATTCAAAATTTATTGCACATAAGCACAAATCTTTAAATTGTAAAGTTAGTTCAAGGTGATGAATACACAGTGTAGTTATGAAACAAAATAATTTTATTTTTATCAGATAAACATGAATACTATTCGTTTATGGCTTATTGTGATGGAGTCCACCTATTCTTGGATAATATTCTTTATAAATTCTTTACTTTTATTGCAATGTCATAGTGTTGAATAGATATAGACTGATGAATTAAGATTACATGCAGGCATAGAACTATAAATGTTTATAGGAGTAACAATATCAGTTAGACTTCTTGAAGACATACACAAGTCTTTGACAGGACAGTGAAGCTGCTGTTGCATATTACATTAATGATAATTGGTAGTATAGGTCAGAAGGTAGTGATTATTTCAAAATCCTAGACTTTGTCAACTGTGCGACATTCTTTTCACTTAACTTGTTATGATCAAGGAATACTGATTCATGGAATATACAATTGAAAGAGTGTCTTGATCTTGCTACTGACTACTTTTCCAATAGCCTCACTGATTCAAATACTATTTTATATCAATTGAAATACAAAGCTATCATTCCAATTCCTAACAGTGTAGGATGTAGTATGTAACAAAGTGTATGTTATTATTATTACATGAATACAAAAATTATACACATATATCTCGGAAGGATATATTTTTCATTTTTGTTTTAATAGTAAAAGTGTATGTTAGATTATTGCATAAAAACAAAAATTATTGACATTTGTCACAGATTTTGTTAACTGTATTTTCATCTTTAGTTTTAATCAACACAAACTTGATGAATCAATCCTCCACAGTACTCTTATTCTACCCACTTACGAGTTTTGGGGTGCTCACATTTCTTTATAATTTGTAATAACTTGTCCAGTGTCTGTCAGATACAAAATAAAATGAGAAAATAAAAATAAAATAAAAAAATGATTTTAGTAACCTCTCTCATTAACATTAGTGCATGTACATTTATTATCTTGTGCAGTTATTCCAGTAGAAACAACAAATACAACATGTTCTAGTGAACTAACTATAAAAGTACTATTTCCTCTCTCATTAGTAAGTTGAGTATAGATCTAGTATCTTGTCCAGTAGTTACTCTAGTAGGAACATCATCTGTATCAGTAAATACGTTATACTCTATTTAACCATATAAGAACTATTACCTCTTTTTCATTTGTAATTTGAGTGCGTGTAGATGTAGTAATACCTTGTCCAGTAGGAACAACATCTATATTATTAAGGAACAACATCTATATTATTAAACATCTTCAGTAGGGAGCAATTTTTTTACTCAAAAATTTAAATTAATTTAATTCAAATTGATACATGAAAGCATGCATGAATTTGAATTAAATAATAAAAATGTATTGCTTGAATTTCTAATCAATTTTTACAATTATATATAAATGCGCATATCTAGTTCAAACTTTATTGTTACAATAGATTACACTTTTAATAGCCTTTATGCGTCATTTAAAATGGTGTCTTTGTTAAAAATGAATTATCAATACAATGTAAACCCAAAACAAAGTAACCACAACTACAAGTCAAAAAAAATCTTTGTAGTTTTTGCATAATAATTATAATTTAGAAGAATTAGAATCATCTTCTGCTTAAACTATTTCCTTACTTGCTAATGTTGTACATTATTTTTTACAATCCATCCATTAAGATATCCATTTATGCACACATCTGTCCATTCTGTCTGACTCAAGGTAGTTTTTGTCATATAGCTTGTGTTGTTCATTCATTTTGTATACTTGTTTTAATTAAAGTGCTAGTTTGCTATTTAATGTGATTATATATTGAATAGCTAAAACTAATTAACTTATTCATAACTACTGGAAGTAAATCCAATTGAAGAAAATGGCTGCTAAGAGCGAGACTATTTCTCAGGTCTCACAGCATCATACTAGTAATTGTAAGTTCTTAAAATTTTAAAATCACTTGGTTTTTGTTTCTCTGATTATAATAGTACATTCAGATTGTGACAGTTGGTGGTGGTTATCAAGAACAAAGTGTAAGTACTTTTAATGAAGGGGCTTTCCATGTTTCCTTAGAAGATCCTCACAACTGATCCTGACTATCTTCCTCTATCACTATATAATAATATATTACCATACCACACTATACCTATGTGGTAAGTTGAGTATGGCCCATAGACAGTGATATATACTTAATATATTGTAATATTGTACTTAGACATGTACATATACTTCCAATATCATAACATTATCTATACTTGTACTATAATAATTATAAATGTAAGTTTGTTCCTTTTATCTAGTTATCTGTTTATCTAGAATATATGTCTATATACTTTGTCCATCTTATATTCTATTTAACTGTACTACATTTCAATTTTCTCTAGTTTTATATATGGCACTGAAGATTACTACTACCTTACTGATCCAATGGTTATCATATTGTTACCCAGTTATCATATTGTTACCCCTTTAATTAAGTTATTTAATGATCACTTACCTCCTGATCTTCAATAATCATTATCACAACATGTTAGTTAATGAAGTTTGTCCATCAATCCAACCATTCATCCATTGTTCATCTATTTGTCCATTTATCTAACCATTCATCCATTGATCATCTATTTGTTCATCTATTCAACGATTAATCCATTAATCATTTATTTGTCCATCTATCCAACCGTTCATCCATTTATGTTCTTTTTGTCCATCTATCCCAACCATTCATCCATTTATCGTTTATTGTCCATCTATCTAATCATTCATCCATTAATTATCTAATCTATTTGTCCATCTATCCAATTATTTGTCCATTAATCATCTATTTGTCCATATATCCAAACATTCATCCATTAATTATCTAATCTATTTTGTTCGTCTGTCCAATCATTCATCCATCGATGATCTATTTGTCCATCTATTCAACCGTTCATCCATTTATGTTCTTTTTGTCCATCTATCCAACCATTCATCCATTTATCGTTTATTGTCCATATATCCAAACATTCATCCATTAATTATCTAATCTATTTGTCCATCTATCCAACTATTTGTCCATTAATCATCTATTTGTCCATCTATCCAAACATTCATCCATTAATTATCTAATCTATTTTGTTCATCTATCCAACCATTCATCCATTGATGATCTATTTGTCCATCTATCCAACCATTCATCCACTGATTATCTATTTGTCCATCTCTCCAACCATTCATCCATTAATCATTAATTTGTCCATCTCTCCAACCATTCATCCATTAATCATCTATTTGCAAACATACTACATACTACAAGAACTGGTAAACTCTCCATCATGACAACCTTTTTGATTTATTCATTTAACTTAATAATATTTACAACTGAACTTTATATTTCTTTAGTTGGTTACTATGGAAAGTAATGCTTCTCTCTATCCATCCATTTATCTATGCATCCATCCACACACCACTCAGCTGTTCATGTACTCATAATTCTATTCACTTATTGATTTATTCACCTATCTGTCCAGTAATCCATGTATCTATCAATTTATCAATACATCCAACTTGAGGAGAAGGACATAGAGATCTCAAAACTTCAAGAAGCCCTACCATTCCATTCCGAGGGTAGCAGAGAACTCCAACAACATCTTGATGCAGTACTAAATTAGAAAACTGTTCAACAAATTGAAACAAGAATTGATAAATACAAAAAGGAAAGAGACACTGCAAAAGAGAACTTGAAACAACTCAAAATAAGTTATGAAGAAATATTAAAGCACTTACAAATACAACATGATGCAGCTATGACCAAACTCTATACCAATTTGAAGCCGAAGGTGGAAGATTTTATAGTATTAATGACAAAACCTGAAGAATACAAGTCTAAAAGACAAAAGTATCGTAAATTGAATCAACATTTAGATTAAGAGAGAGATGACTTAGCTTTGGAGCTCCATCAGAAAGATGACATTATCGATAGTCTACACCATGCCCACAATGAGGGATATATAGGTGGTTATTCTGAATAAGATCATTTGAATGACAATGATAAACAGGGGAATGGCTCCGATGACAGAGAGGTGGAGGTACATGTGCCATATGTATTATCTGATTCACCTATTTGTATAAAACCTAACCCATATAGCCATTTTTCTATGGGATCAATGCATTACTTACCTCTAATGATAGTCAAAATTTCAACTACTCAATAGTGAAGTGTTACACTGTCTGATGATCCCATTTGCAACCACCAGTCACATGACTTCAGCACTTATTTTATCGTCAGATAAGCCACACCTCAAATTTTCAACACATTATTTTACTGTAAGAATGCTAGACTGCAAAACCATTTAAACACCCTTTACAAATATAACATTTCCCTCCAAGCTACTATATAGCACTATATAGCACTGGCAGATCTGAGTTCATAGAACTAGTTGGATACACTATGATAGCTGTCTACTAGTTTCACTAATTCATAATATTATATTGATATACACATTATGTAATAGAAAATGACTGAAACCTTTAAACTGACTAGTTTGGAATTTTCTGATAGAAATATAGTACCCTATATCACGTATAGACATTGTATTATAAATATATTTCTTTCTAGTAACAAGTTGTAGAATAGTAAAAGTACTGTTGAAGACTTAATTAATTGTTAATTGGATCAATTAAAAATCCAATTAATTCTGGTCACGTGGGTGTTGGTGGAGGTGACAAACTTTTCACGCGTTTTCTTGACTGATTGTCAAATTGAAGCGTGAGAAAGATCTCTTGATAATATAAAAGGTACTCCATTTTTCATGTCTCTATCTTCTCTACGACTCGCCTCGTCGCTGGATCATCTCGTCACTTCGTTGGATCGACTCGCCTCGTCGTTGGATCATCTCGTCACTTCGTTGGATCGACTCGCCTCGTCGTTGGATCATCTCGTCACTTCGCTGGATCATCTTTTTCTTTTAGTTATGTCATCTTTATTTATTTCTTTTCTTTTTTTATTTTATTTTTTAATTCTTTGTTTGTGTAAAGATTTTTATTTTCACCCTTCGTTTCTACAGGACTCAACTTGGAAGTTCTTAGTGATTGGCTGATGTTCTTGACTGTTCTTCTCTCTGTTCTCTGATGTTCTTGACTGTTCTTCTCTGATGTTTTTGACTGTTCTTCTTTGATGTTCTTGACTGTTCTTCTCTGATGTTCTTGACTGTTCTTCTTTGATGTTCTTGACTGTTCTTCTCTGATGTTATTGACTGTTCTCTGACGTTCTCTTGATGCAAAAGATGAGTCGCTCTCCTGCTCACTCTTTCCTGTCTTCCTTCAAGCCTTCTTTCCTTTCTTTTATTTTTTATTTTTTTTTATTTTGGGCTATCTAGCCTATCTACACCATACACACACTCATACAATCTCTAAAAATCATATTCCCCCTGCCGCCTGGCGGCCAAAAAAAATTTTTTTTAATATCCAAGGCCGCCAGGTGGCGGGGGGAACCTCTGATCTTCTAGGGTGCGTGTGTGTGTGTGCTGTGTGTGTGTGTGTAGGTTGGTAGTCCTTTTTCACTTCCTCTGTCTCTCTTCACTCTCTATCCATTCATTGTCACCAGTTCAGTTATGACTACTCTTTTTCTTTCCCTGCAGGAGCAGCACAGTTGAAAAGGTTAGGTATTCACCATCCATCAATTCTTTAGTAATCCAGTTGTTCCAGACAACTTTCTTTTTCTTCCTCTATGCTCTCTACTTGTGGACTGACTGACTGGCTGGAAGACTCTTGTGGACTGACTGAAGGGTTCTTGTGGACTTGTGGACTGACTAGAAGACTCTTGTGGACTGACTGGAAGACTCTTGTGGACTGATTGGAGGACTCTTGGGGACTCTTCAACTATGGAGACTGTCTTATTTTATTTTTTTATTTTTTTACTGTAATTTTTAATGCTCTTCTTTATAGTTTGTTTGTATATTGTTTTAAAATTCTCAAAAACATTTTTTAATCTAAACTTTGTCAAAAGTCAATCTTCACTTAAAATTATTTATTAATCTTCAAATCAAACATTCTATTTTTTTTTAAACTTTGAAATTGTTTCATGACAATTGAGTTAGTTAAGAATTGAGTTTTTTACAACTACAATAGACACTGAATATCTTAGTAATCTTTTTACAACTAATGTATTATACCAATATAGATCATTTTTTATATTATTGTTAATTGTTCATTTGGAAAACTAAGAACTTTATTAATATTAGTTTGTATCATATGATCATTAATGTTTTTAGCAAAAAGCTGTACCAATTAATTAATAATCTTTTTTTTAATAATTAATAAATCTATTAAGTTCTTACTGTTCTCTGCAATGTAGTATGTCCCGCGAAAATATTGGTGGTCACGCGTTTGTTGTTCCTTCCTAGGTGTGTGCTCGTGATAATTTCCCGCCTAGCCAACGTGTGAATTCTCATTGGCTGGAGACCTTTGATCCTTTGACTGGACTCTCTCCCTCCTTTGATTGACTCTTTCCGTTTTAGTGTTCCACTATATTCACTTACTTTATCATAGAATGTGCCAAGAACAAGATTATTGAGAGGGAGTGTCAAAAGAACACTTCATATTTATGGATGTTATGTAGCCATGTTTGAACAATGGATAAACAAAACAATGATTGGAGGTAATATGTTAGAAACTTAACATTTGAGTATAATTTGACTATAGTTCTCCTATCAGTTATTTTAATCAACTTTACAGCTACTGTATATAGCAGTAATAATTAGCATAAGAATGAGACTTTTTAATAAAGTGTCATTCCCATATCATAGATTGATTCTCATACCATATCATAAAGATTGTATGAAAAGAAGTCTCATTTCCAATCCTCATGTTTCATTCTCGTATATAGAAAGTAATAGATGCTATGCTTCAAAATTTAAATCTCATCTTTTAGATTATCTAAACTTGAAGAAGAGAACAAAACTTTACATCAAATGTCTAATCGACTCTCATCAGAAATAGAGGAGTATCGGAAACAAGCTAGGGTACTTGTTCAAGATTTAGAAACTAACACTAGAGAAGTTGAAATAATAAGAGAATATTTACTGAGAACTGAACAAAACAGAATTGTCTCTAAAGTACGTTAACATCAAATTGTGTCTATCTGGACATTTCATACTAGTATGTTCGTTTATCCATTTGAATCATTATACATCCATTGATTACATATAAATTAACCATCATTTTATTTATATATTAATCCATTCATTTCTCAATTCTTTATAGATCTATGTATGCATCCATTAATCAATGTATTTGTCCATTTTTATAATAGTGAGTGATGTACTAAATTTCAACAAACAATTGGTGAAATGACATGAATGACTGTAAGTTCCCATTTCTTAACTACTCAATTCCAATTTTTGTATGTGATAAAAATGCATTCATGTCCTTATGGTCATCTCACAAGAGAATATATAGATAGAGAAATTAATTTAATTTTTTTTACTTAAAATTTGTCACAAAATCTCCAAATTTTATTCAAAGGTGTCATAGCTATCAGACATGCTTTGCTAAATATTGCAGAGAAAGAAAACTTAGAAATGACTTTTCCAGATTTCATTAACAGGAGTGCATGACATACTTCTCTCCATGTTTAAGGAGAGAAATAGCACCTTTATCTGATGGTTGGTTACAGTGTGTATTGTTGGGAGGAAGACATAGTGACATTACTATATATGATTTTCTCATTTATATATGAAATCAGGCATGAAATGAGACAAATGACCATCCATTAGTATCAATAATGGATGAGCTGCTCTGCCATATCATAGTAATTGAGAAGTCTTCAGATCCATCTCCTAGGGCAACCAGCAACCCATCTAGTTCAACAACTACTGTGTCATCTGAAGTATATACAATGTTTCCAGTGGTCTCCAGATCCAAACCGTTCACCCTGTCCATTATGATTAATAACCATCCACTCCCTATGGAATTGGATACGAGAGCATCAGTTTCTGTTATTAGTGAGTCTACCTACAATACAGTCTTGAAGGATACAGTACCCTTGGAGTCAACAGATATTAGTCTACGTAGGTATATGGGGGAAGAGTTACCAGTGTTAGGTGTGGCCACAGTTGCTGTCGGCTATTAGTCGCAAACAACATCTCTTCCATTAGTGGTCATTAAAGGTGACGGAGCATCCCTGTTTGGCCGTTATTGGCTAGAACATATCAAACTGAATTGGTCTGTCATTCATAGTGTGTCTAACAATCTGGAGGTGGATGTACTTCTCCAGAAACATCAACAGTTATTCCGCAAGGAGTTAGGAACTCTCAAGGGCGTGGAAGCTCAAATACATGTTACACCCAATACACAACCTTGTTATTTCAAACCTAGGCCATTGGCATACTCACTAAAAAACCAAAGTGGAGAAGGAGCTTCACCGGTTGCAAGAAGCTGGAGTCATCAGGCCAGTCCAATTTTCAGACTGGGCAGCTCTGATAGTACCCATTGTGAAAGTGGATGGAAGCATCCACATCTGTGGTGACTATAAAGTGACAGTCAGAACTGTGTCAAAATTGGACAATTACCCATTACTGAGAGTGGACGAGTTATTTACTGCAATGTCCAGAGGAAAAGTATTTTCAAAACTCGACCTCACATATTCTTTTATTCTGTTATCAGAGAGTTCAAAAAAGTATACTACGATAAACTCTACCAAAGGTCTTTTTGAATACCAATAACTACCGTTTGGCATATCATCAGCACCAGCTATTTTTCAACAAGCAATGGAGGGCTTATTGCAAGATTTACCTGGTGTTGTAGTTTATTTAGACAACGTGCTGGTGACAGGTCCAAATAAGGAAGAACATCTCAAGAACCTTGATAAGGTGATGGATCGCCTAATATCAGCTGGGCTAACTCTAACGCAACCCAAGTGTATTTTTCTGGCCCCATCTGTCGAGTTCCTTGGACGTATAATTGATAAGGATGGTCTGCACCCTGCACCTGAAAAAGTCCGAGCAATTCAGGATGCCCCCGAAACATGTAACTTGTCAGAACTAAAATCCTTCCTGGGACTCATAAGCTATTATTCTAAATTCATGTCTAACCTTGCCATGTTTCTTTCTCCCCTCTATAGGTTGATGCAAAAAGATGTTAAATGGTCATGGACAAAAGAACACTCTAAAGCATTCAAACAAGCCAAACAGCTATTACAATCGTCCACCATGTTAGTTCATTATGATAGTGAACAAGAACTGATTGTGTCTTGTGATGCATCACAATATGGATTGGGTGCTGTTTTAGCCCATAGGATGGATGACAACTCCGAGAAATCCATCGCTTTTGCCTCCTGTACTCTCGCTAAAGTGGAGCAGAAATACTCCCAAATTGAAAAAGAAGGGTTAGCCATAATATTTGCAGTAAAAAATTCCATCAATATTTGTATGGACGGCCCTTCACTATCTATTCAGACCATCAGGTAGACTTGGACTAAGAATACAATATATGTTAATATATCTATATTGTAACATAGGCTATAGTGGAACCTCTCATAAAAAAAGTTCAAATTTGAGGATATAATCTAGACAGTTGATCTACAAAAGAGTAAGTTGGTTGCTATTGAAATGAATTTTGGTTGTTCCTTACATTTTATCCTAAATTTAAATGTTAATTTGTCATTATTGCCATAGCTTTTGTTAAGTTATTTTATTTACTTTGTTATATAGTATGAGTGCAGAAATTTTCTCAGAATTCGTAAGGGACTCTAAACTTGATGACATCTTAAAAGTTATTACTGATATCAAACAAAGTCTTAGAGATTCATTATCAAGTTCAAAAACTACAATAACTAATCTCAGGATAATGAAACAATAGGTTGAGGATAGTTATGACAAATCCAGGAAGGCTTGTATTGGTGGTACTATTGCTCTATAGTAGGATCTACACTCACCATTATTGTTTTTTTTTTGCTTTGTGACATTAGGAGCTAGCTTATGCTTATCTATACCTGGTAATGCCTTGGTATCAGCTGTAGAAATAATTATAGTTGGTACTGAATTGGGTATTATATAGTTTCAAAGACCACTCTTAAGAATGCTTGAAATTCATGCAATGTTGATCAAGATTTGATGAAGGTAGTTGAGAACAACAGAAAGAAATTTAGTTGTCATATAGAATCACTTGCAAAAAATATTCCAATAGATCTTACTGTAATGATGAAGTCTGCCTATGATGTTCACAAGTACAATACTGGACATGGATCAAATTCAGCTGTTGCTAATGAAATTGATAAATTAATATCTGATCTTGAAGAACATGACCAAAAGATGAAAGATAATTTAGAAGAATTAGAATCATCTTCTGCTTAAACTATTTCCTTACTTGCTAATGTTGTACATTATTTTTTTACAATCCATCCATTAAGATATCTATTTATGCACACATCTGTCCATTCTGTCTGACTCAAGGTAGTTTTTGTCATATAGCTTGTGTTGTTCATTCATTTTGTATACTTGTTTTAATTAAAATGCTAGTTTGCTATTTAATGTGATTATATATTGAATAGCTAAAACTAATTAACTTATTCATAACTACTGGAAGTAAATCCAATTGAAGAAAATGGCTGCTAAGATCGAGGGTCCTTCTTGGTGTAACTTCTATGATGATGTAACTTGTACTATGATGATGACATCACTATGTGTCATAAGGTTTGGTTTAGGGTGTAGGTGATGGATTTAGATGATGTCATCATATATGATGACATCACTACCTGTCATTTAATGATGATGTCATCAGAGTGAAGTTACACCAAGAACCACCCAAGATCAAGACTATTTCTCAGGTCTCACAGCATCATACTAGTAATTGTAAGTTCTTAAAATTTTAAAATCACTTGGTTTTTGTTTCTCTGATTATAATAGTACATTCAGATTGTGACAGTTGGTGGTGGTTATCAAGAACAAAGTGTAAGTACTTTTAATGAAGGGGCTTTCCATGTTTCCTTAGAAGATCCTCACAACTGATCCTGACTATCTTCCTCTATCACTATATAATAATATATTACCATACTACACTATACCTATGTGGTAAGTTGAGTATGGCCCATAGACAGTGATATATACTTAGTATATTGTAGTGTTGTACTTAGACATGTACATATACTTCCAATATCATAACATTATCTATACTTGTACTATAATAATTATAAATGTAAGTTTGTTCCTTTTATCTAGTTATCTGTTTATCTAGAATATATGTCTATATACTTTGTCCATCTTATATTCTATTTAACTTACTACATTTCAATTTTCTCTAGTGGTATATATGGCACTGAAGATTACTACTACCTTACTGATCCAATGGTTATCATATTGTTACCCAGTTATCATATTGTTACCCCTTTAATTAAGTTATCTAATGATCACTTACCTCCTGATCTTCAATAATCATTATCACAACATGTTAGTTAATGAGGTTTGTCCATCTATCCAACCATTCATCCATTGATCATCTATTTGTCCATCTATCCAACTGTTCATCCATTTATGTTCTTTTTGTCCATCTATCCAACCATTCATCCATTAATCATCTATTTGTCCATCTATCTAGCTGTTCATCCATTGATGATCTATTTGTCCATCTATCCAACCATTCATCCATTAATCATCTATTTGTCCATCTATCTAGCTGTTCATCCATTGATGATCTATTTGTCCATCTATCCAACCATTCATCCATTAATCATCTATTTGTCCATCTATCTAGCTGTTCATCCATTAATGATCTATTTGTCCATCTATCCAACTGTTCATTTATTGATCATCTATTTGTCCATTTATCTAACCATTAATCCATTAATCATCTATTTGTCCATCTATCCAACCATTCATCCATTCATCATCTATTTGTCCATCTATCCAACCATTCATCCATTAATCATCTATTTGTCCATCTATCCAACCATTCATCCATTAATCATACATTTGTCCATCTATCCAACCATTCATCCATTAATCATCTATTTGTCCATCTATCCAACCATTCATCCATTGATCATCTATTTGTTCATCTATCCAACCATTCATCCATTGATCATCTATTTGTTTATCTATCCAACCATTCATCCATTGATCATCTATTTGTCCATTTATCTAACCATTAATCCATTAATCATCTATTTGTCCATCTATCCAACCATTCATCCATTAATCATACATTTGTCCATCTCTCCAACCATTCATCCATTAATCATCTATTTGCAAACATTCTACATACTACAAGAATTGGTAAACTCTCCATCATGACAACCTTTTTGATTTATTCATTTAATAAGTTATAATATTATATTTAACTTAATAATATTTACAAGTGAACTTAATATTTTTTTAGTTGGTTACTATGGAAAGTTAAAATGCTCGACAACTTAAAATAGAGGAAGATCAGAAACAGTTAAAAGATCTACAAAATTTGAGAGTTAAAATGGAAGCTGATCTGTTTGGTCTGAGATCAGAAAGAACACAGACATTGGAACAAAATGCTCAATTTTTAGAAGCTTGTGATCTTGAAAAATATACAAAATTTTAGAAAGAGGTAATTATTTGTTTCTCCATTTAACCATCCACTTGTACACTACATGCATTCATCTATCCTAGTAACCACCCATCCATTCATCCTTCTATCTATACATCCATTTATCTATGCATCCATCCACACACCACTCAGCTATTCATGTACTCATAATTTTATTCACTAAATGATTTATTCACCTATCTGTCCATTAATCCATGTATCTATCAATTTATCAATACATCCAACTTGAGGAGAAGGACATAGAGATCTCAAAACTTCAAGAAGCCCTACAATTCCATTCCGAGGGTAGCAGAGAACTCCAACAACATCTTGATGCAGTACTAAATTAAAAAACTGTTCAACAAATTGAAACAAGAATTGATAAATACAAAAAGGAAAGAGACACTGCAAAAGAGAACTTGAAACAACTCAAAATAAGTTATGAAGAAATATTAAAGCACTTACAAATACAACATGATGCAGCTATGACCAAACTCTATACCAGTTTGAAGCAGAAAGTGGAAGATTTTATAGTATTAATGACAAAACCTGAAGAATACAAGTCTAAAAGACAAAAGTATCGTAAATTGAATCAACGTTTAGATCAAGAGAGAGATGATTTAGCTTTGGAGCTCCATCAGAAAGATGACATTATTGATAGTCATTTGAATGACAATGATAAACAGGGGAATGGCTCCGATGACAGAGAGGTGGAGGTACATGTGCCATATGTATTATCTGATTCACCTATTTGTATAAAACCTAACCCATATAGCCATTTTTCTATGGGATCAATGCATTACTTACCTCTAATGATAGTCAAAATTTCAACTACTCAATAGTGAAGTGTTACCCTTGTCTGATGATCCCATTTGCCAACCACCAGTCACATGACTTCAGCACTTATTTTATCGTCAGATAAGCCACATCTCAAATTCTCAACACATTATTTTACTGTAAGAATGCTAGACTGCAAAACCATTTCAACACCCTTTACAAATATAGCATTTCCCTCCAAGCTACTATATAGCACTGGCAGATCTGAGTTCATAGAACTAGTCGGATACACTATGATAGCTGTCTACTAGTTTCACTAATTCATAATATTATATTGATATACATATTATGTAATAGAAAATGTCTAAAACCTTTAAACTGACTAGTTTGGAATTTTCTGATAGAAATATAGTACCCTATATCACGTATAGACATTGTATTATAAATATATTTCTTTCTAGTAACAAGTTGTAGAATAGTAAAAGTACTGTTGAAGACTATTAATTGTTAATTGGATCAATTAAAAATCCAATTAATTCTGGTCACGTGGGTGTTGGTGGAGGTGACAAATTTTTCACGCGTTTTCTTGACTGATTGTCAAATTGAAGCGTGAGAAAGATCTCTTGATAATATAAAAGGTACTCCATTTTTCATGTCTCTATCTTCTCTACGACTCGCCTCGTCGCTGGATCATCTCGTCACTTCGTTGGATCGACTCGCCTCGTCGCTGGATCATCTCGTCACTTCGTTGGATCGATTCGCCTCGTCGTTGGATCATCTCGTCACTTCGCTGGATCATCTTTTTCTTTTAGTTATGTCATCTTTATTTATTTCTTTTCTTTTTTTATTTTATTTTTTAATTCTTTGTTTGTGTAAAGATTTTTATTTTCACCCTTCGTTTCTACAGGACTCAACTTGGAAGTTCTTAGTGATTGGCTGATGTTCTTGACTGTTCTTCTCTCTGTTCTCTGATGTTCTTGACTGTTCTTCTCTGATGTTTTTGACTGTTCTTCTTTGATGTTCTTGACTGTTCTTCTCTGATGTTCTTGACTGTTCTTCTTTGATGTTCTTGACTGTTCTTCTCTGATGTTATTGACTGTTCTCTGACGTTCTCTTGATGCAAAAGATGAGTCGCTCTCCTGCTCACTCTTTCCTGTCTTCCTTCAAGCCTTCTTTCCTTTCTTTTATTTTTTATTTTTTTTTATTTTGGGCTATCTAGCCTATCTACACCATACACACACTCATACAATCTCTAAAAATCATATTCCCCCTGCCGCCTGGCGGCCAAAAAAAAATTTTTTTAATATCCAAGGCCGCCAGGTGGCGGGGGGAACCTCTGATCTTCTAGGGTGCGTGTGTGTGTGTGCTGTGTGTGTGTGTAGGCTGGTAGTCCTTTTTCATTTCCTCTGTCTCTCTTCACTCTCTATCCATTCATTGTCACCAGTTCAGTTATGACTACTCTTTTTCTTTCCCTGCAGGAGCAGCACTGTTGAAAAGGTGAGCTACCTCTCCATCCATCACTTCTTTAGTAATCCAGTTGTTCCAGATTACTTTCTTTTTCTTCCTCTATGCTCTCTACTTGTGGACTGACTGGAAGACTCTTGTGGACTGACTGAAGGGCTCTTGTGGACTTGTGGACTGACAGGAAGACTCTTGTGGACTGACTGGAAGGCTCTTGTGGACTGACTGGAAGACTCTTGTGGACTGATTGGAGGACTCTTGGGGACTCTTCAACTATGGAGACTGTCTTATTTTATTTTTTTATTTTTTTACTGTAATTTTTAATGCTCTTCTTTATAGTTTGTTTGTATATTGTTTTAAAATTATCAAAAACATTTTTTAATCTAAACTTTGTCAAAAGTCAATCTTCTCTTAAAATTATTTATTAATCTTCAAATCAAACATTCTATTTTTTTTTAAACTTTGAAATTGTTTCATGACAATTGAGTTAGTTAAGAATTGAGTTTTTTACAACTACAATAGACACTGAATATCTTAGTAATCTTTTTACAACTAATGTATTATACCAATATAGATCATTTTTTATATTATTGTTAATTGTTCATTTGGAAAACTAAGAACTTTATTAATAGTAGTTTGTATCATATGATCATTAATGTTTTTAGCAAAAAGCTGTACCAATTAATTAATAATCTTTTTTTTAATAATTAATTAAAAATTTATTAAGTTTTTACTGTTCTCTGCAATGTAGTATGTCCCGCGAAAATATTGGTGGTCACGCGTTTGTTGTTCCTTCCTAGGTGTGTGCTTGTGATAATTTCCCGCCTAGCCAACGTGTGAATTCTCATTGGCTGGAGACCTTTGATCCTTTGACTGGACTCTCTCCCTCCTTTAATTGACTCTTTC
Organism: Xestospongia bergquistia; assembly: GCA_963965975.1. Taxonomy (NCBI): domain Eukaryota; kingdom Metazoa; phylum Porifera; class Demospongiae; order Haplosclerida; family Petrosiidae; genus Xestospongia; species Xestospongia bergquistia. The sequence goes on from OZ014413.1 coordinate 7,690,762, forward strand.
CGTTTTAGTGTTCCACTATATTCACTTACTTTATCATAGAATGTGCCAAGAACAAGATTATTGAGAGGGAGTGTCAAAAGAACACTTCATATTTATGGATGTTATGTAGCCATGTTTGATCAATGGATAAACAAAACAATGATTGGAGGTAGTATGTTAGAAACTTAACATTTGAGTATAATTTGACTATAGTTCTCCTATCAGTTATTTTAATCAACTTCACAGCTACTGTATATAGCAGTAATAATTAGCATAAGAATGAGACTTTTTAATAAAGTGTCATTCCCATATCATAGATTGATTCTCATACCATATCATAAAGATTGTATGAAAAGAAGTCTCATTTCCAATCCTCATGTTTCATTCTCGTATATAGAAAGTAATAGATGCTATGCTTCAAAATTTAAATCTCATCTTTTAGATTATCCAAACTTGAAGAAGAGAACAAAACTTTACATCAAATATCTAATCAGCTCTCATCAGAAATAGAGGAGTATTGGAAACAAGCTAGGGTACTTGTTCAAGATTTAGAAACTAACACTAGAGAAGTTGAAATAATAAGAGAATATTTACTGAGAACTGAACAAAACAGAATTGTCTCTGAAGTATGTTAACATCAAATTGTGTCTATCTGGACATTTCATACAAGTATGTTCGTTTATCCATTTGAATCACTATACATCCATTGATTACATATAAATTAACCATCATGTTATTTATTTATTAATCCATTCATCTCTCAATTCTTTGATAGACCTATGTATGTATCCATTAATCAATGTATTTGTCCATTTTTATAATAGTGAGTGATGTACTAAATTTCAACAAACAATTGGTGAAATGACATGAATGACTGTAAGTTCCCATTTCTTAACTACTCAATTCCAATTTTTGTATGTGATAAAAATGCATTCATGTCCTTATGGTCATCTCACAAGAGAATATATAGATAGAGAAATTAATTTAATTTTTTTACTCAAAATGTGTCACAAAATCTCCAAATTTTATTTAAAGGTGTCATAGCTATCAGACATGCTTTGCTAAATATTGCAGAGAAAGAAAAATTAGAAATGACTTTTCCAGATTTCATTAACAGGAGTGCATGACAGCATTCTCTCCATATTTAAGGAGAGAAATAGCACCTTTATCCGATGGTTGGTTACATTGTGTACTGTTGGGAGGAAGACACAGTGACATTACTATATATGATTTTCTCATTTATATATGAAATCAGGCATGAAATGAGACAAATGACCATCCATTAGTATCAATAATGGATGAGCTGCTGTGGCATATCATAGTAATTGAGAAGTAAACCAATCAGAGAATGTTTCTTTTTGATCCACCCACTTTCCAACAAACCATATATAGTTTCTGGAACTTCCCCTACATCCATTCAATCTTGTAATGGTCGTAATTCAAAAATTTTCTAGGAATCATGCAGTAGCCTGCAGCACTAACACAAACTAGAACAGTAAATTGGCTCTTCTTGCCATTAGTAAGAGATGTTGGATGCTTTATACATTTTACAACTACTTTTGATGGAGGTGGATTTAGTGGAATTCCCATCTCATCTAAATAAATTAAACAATTGGCATTGGTACTCTTGTAATCCTTCCTTAGACAAGGTTTGATATAATAAATCAAAGTATTTTTCTAGTGCCACTTTATTTGTTCCAATACCTCTAGCATGAGAAACGCATTTCCTTACTCTTAATGATAATTCTGTGTGCTTATGAAAGATGTCCACCAGCTAGTTGCTACATTAGCCTTTATTCCCTTTTGATTGATCACCTGTCATGCAATAGTAATAGCTTCTTTTCTTGTATGAGCAGAGCCTAACTTCACACTGTTTATTTAAAAAATAGTGACAAGTTTGTTTTTTCAACAGCGTCTAAGTGCTTGTTGTGACCACGTCTAGCTTTAAGTGATACTTTACCTAACACATAATTATAAAGGGTAGATTAGGCTAGATCATATTCCTCTAACATATATATATATATATATATATATATATATATCTAAAATTATATTATATATATATATATAATACATGTAACACAGGAGATAGTTGGTGGAACAAAGACTATGAAGGAAGACTTGAAGTGTGTATAAATCAAGTCTGGAGTACAGTGTGTAGTATATACTGGGATAGTGTTGACATAAGAGTAGCCTGCAGACAACTTGGATACCGACAACTAGGTTTGTTGTTCTTTAATAGTACATTGTTAGTGATATAATATTATTAATAGGTAGATTCATATATGGCAGTAGTACTTATGGACAAGAAAATGGTCCAGTAATGTTTGGTTACATGTACTGTAATGGAAATGAAGGTTCTTTATTTGATTGTAATAGGAGTGTGTTCAATGTAACCTCTTTCTGTTCTGATCATTACAATGATGTAGGATTAAAATGTGAACATACAGTTCTACAAAGAAATACTAAATTTCTTTGATGAAGGACTCAATAGATAGTTGTAAGATGAATTACAAAATGTTTATGTTCATTCATTGTTGTCCCTTAGTGTGCTTATAGTGTTAGTATGTTTTGATTGTGTTCAAAAGTTTATTCTAGCTGAATGTCCTCATACTATGCAGGATTGCTAATTAGGAGACTAGAATATGGTACATAAACTATATAGCATTTAACTTGTACATTTAACTCTGGCAGGCTTTGGTTGTTACTGGGAATATTATGCTGTTAAGATATATATAATCTTAGTCCTTGTCTACACTATTGCTGCATATAAATACATGTTCAAGTCTTGACAATGTCACGAACTATATATCTGAATTCAATGAGAAAAGTATTGTAACAGAATATAATAAGAAACTAGAGCAGGAATATTGTATTGACAATGAATGTTGATGATAATGATGATGTGACAGTGACACCACTTCAACTGATGTTAATTCTACTTATGCATATAAAGTGTTTAATGCTTTTAATGGACAATGACCTGTTTTGTTTTCACTATTTTACTTTTAAAATATTTCTAGTTAATTAGTACATTCTGTTTCATCTGTAACATTGTGAGTTTACTATTTGCATAAAAAGCATTTTAGGTATATTTAGATAAAATTTGGTAAACTTAATGAGTTAATTCATCTATTTATAAAAATATTTTAGCATATCACATAACTTGCTAGTGTTAAATTTGACTCATTATTGGAATTTCATTTAATTTTAGTCTTATATGAAAAGCCTTCATTTCATTTGGTGAACACAAATACAGTATACTGATTGACGCAAAACTGAATTATAAGACAATTGATTTTTTCTATTATATATGAAAGAGATGTATGTTGTCTATTATGTCTTGCATTACTGAAATATATTTTGAAACAAATATTATTAATGCAGTAGATAATACAATCAACTTTTTATTTTTTTGTAACATCCAGTTCTATGCAATGAATTACAATCAATATGTGAGAATTCAAACAGAGATAAAAAGAGCTTGTGGATTCTTTTTACTGTTGCGACATAACTGTATTTAATTAATATTAACAGGAGCCCATGTACTTCTCATCTTACATAGCAAGTATGGTTGTAGGTACCAGAGATTACTTATTTAACACCATTTTGATTTAGCTCTGCAAAAGTACTAAGTGCCAACATCTCCATGTTGATAAGTGATCTTTTAAAAGTAATAATTATTAATGATGATATCTTATTATACAAAGTAATGGTGTCTAAGACATTCATCAAAAAACAAGAGTTGATCATCCTTTGTTGATTTGTTGAAGCATATACTGAAAGTCTTATCTTTTTATGTCACATTTAATATAGCTGTTATGAATTATCTAATATCAATGAAAGAGTTATTATTATATAATAATTATATTAGTAAGACTACTAATATATATATATATATATATATATATATATATATATATATATATATATATATATATATATATATATATATATAAAGATTGTTTTAACCTTATACATATCAATATTCACTATTTATAAACAATTCTTATAGTAGTATAATTTGAAAAATGTGTCTTCATGTGTGAAGGTCTTTATGTGTTATAGTGAATGTAAACAGTTACATAAGCAATACCTATTACTGATTATGTACCACTCGATTTCAGGCATTGAAATGTTATTAAATAATAAAATGTTATTATTATTGTTATTAAACATTATGTAATGATGTTATTACTCACTAGATTATTGTGTATTCTGCTAAAATGGATTAATTTGACGTAATAATTTTTGTATGTGTGTGTGTCTGTCTGTCTATGTGCATGTATGTGTCTGTGCATGTGCATGAATATATGTATATATATATATATATATTGTTATTGTTATGACTGTGTATTGAAACTATAAATGTAATGATTATGTAAACAGTAAAAATTATTATAAGACATATACTACTGCTTTTTTGTACATTTGCTGATACAAAATAGACACTGCAAAGACCATAAAGCAGAGTTAAATGGCAGAATCACAACCTTTAATATCTAGTAACTCTTCAGGTAAAAATATATTGATTTCTTGTTATATTAGCAGATGTAAAAATGTTTGTGTTCAATCAAAAGGAGCAATATTAGTTTTAGTTATCAGTATTCTACTGGCTAATATTACTATTATAACTGGAGCTCTTTCTACACATTTTATTGACAAATATTCCTTTCTTATATTTGCTGCAATTGGACTGTACTATCTTTTCTACCCTATCCTTGGTTTGTTAGGTGAGAAATGGATGAGATATAAAGTATTGATAATTGGAATGGTATTAATATGTGTGGGATTTGTCATCATAACAGTATGTTCAGTGGGTCTATATTTTATACAGCTTGATAGCATTACAGCTGTGACCTTATCGATAATTGTAACTTGTCCTTTCTTTCTTGGGTATGGCTTGTTTCAGGCTAATGTGATCCAGTTTGGTACTGATCAACTTCAGTTTTCTCCTTCTGAAGAGTTGAGCAGTTTTATTTACTGGTTTTTGTACATGTATTATTGCCCACTAGCTGTAGTACTTGTAATGGCATCTATTGTAACAGGATTAGTACATAATAACACTATCTATTATGTTTTTATTGTTATATTTGGCTCTGGTTATGTTTTTGTTATCTTTGCAATCTTGTCTTTTTGTTGTTTTAAACGTCACTTTGTTATTGAGCCAGCTCAACACAACAATCCTGTCAAATTAATATGGAGAGTAATAAAGTATGCTTGGAAACACAAACAACCAGTGAGACGTAGTGCCTTTACATTTGGTGAATCTCCTCCTTCAAGATTAGATTTAGCTAAAGAGAGATATGGAGGACCATTTACTACTGTACAAGTAGAAGATGTGAAAAGTTTTTTGTACATATTCAGTACACTTCTGGGAACCTTTGCATATGGCCTTCTTGACACTAAATCAAAGATTTTAGATCAATACTTACGAGTCGTACGACTAAAAGATGTCACGTATTACAATTTGATGGAAAGTATGCTATTAATATATCCTCTGGCTATACCATATTGTGTGATCTTATTTGCTGTTCCTTTATATCAATTTGTAATTATTCCTTTCTTCTCTCAATTTATTCCTAGTATGTTGAAACGTATATGGATTGGATTAGTGGCACTGTTAGTAGAGTCTGTAATGACAACTGTTATTAGCTATATGATAAATCATGACTTTGGAAATGTTTCAATTAATGATGATAATTGTTTGTCATTTACTGACAACATAACATTTGAAAATGCATTACAATCAAATGAACTCACATTACCTTATTATATCATGGCTGTCCCTCAGTTTTTTGCTGGTATTACTATTTTTTTGGTTAGGTTCGCAAGTTTTGAATTTATTTTAGCTCAAGGTCCTCGTACTATGCAAGGATTGTTAATCGGAATATGGTTCATTAATAATAATATTTATTGTGTACATCTAACTCTTGTAAGCTCACAATATGGTTGTTACTGGGAGTATTATGCTGTTAAGACAGGAGTTGCCTTCATTTCAGTCATTGTTTTCACTTTTGCTGCATATAAATACAAGTATAGACAACGTAATGAACTATCTGATGTTAATGAGAGAATTATCATTACAGAATATATCGAACGACAACTAGAGCAGAAATATGGCATCGAAGATAAAGAAAATGACATCAATGATGATGATAGTGATCACGATTACAACTGAAGCTAATTGTTGTATATAAAGTGTTTGCAGCCTTTTCATGGACAATGAGTTATTACGTATTGACTATTTAATTTTACAACTATTATATTTGATTGATATATCTTATTTTGAATGTAGCAGTGTGTGTGTGCTATTATCATGACTAGAAAGTTGATAATAATTTGAACATACAATTTTTGATTTAGTCATTAACAGAATTCCATTTATCTTAGTCTTGCATGAGAATCTCAAGTACGTAACTATCTTTGTCATTGTGCACTCGTTATGGCAAATAAATGAGACATTTTTTGTCTACGAATTGCATGTGCAAACATTTTTGTAGTATTACCATTATTTTAATGCATATAACGATTGAGCTAATCTTATATGTCATCCAATTCTGCTACACATGCAATGTAAAAAGAATAAAATAGAGAATCAAAGCAATATGTTTTCAAATTATTTATCATTTCTACATGATTTAATTAGAACTATAAAACAAGTAAAATTTTATGTGGCAGAAACTTATTATTATTATTATTATTGCTAACTGGGAAATGGATAAGATATAAAGCTAATTAATTATACGATCACTGGTATTATTTTTTATTTATTTGCTTAATATGATTCGTTGAGAGCTATCTAATTCTTTACCGTTTGGTTGTCCCTTAGTTTGTCTATGGTGGTAGTATTTTTGGTGGTTTTTAGTTTTTTTTCTAGCTGAAGGTTTCGTACTATGCAAGGATTGCTAATTATACACTGATACATAAACTATAGCATTTACCTTGTACATTAGCTAGCTTATATAGGGCGCCATTTGTATCAAAATTGGAAAATTATCATGATATATTAAATAAGTTATTATTTATCAAATAATTATTGATTTACTTCTTATATTTTTTAATAATACATGTATTAATTTAGTAAACATCATACATCATTTACTAAATCAAGTATTATTTAGTAAATCACAAGTTATTTGACAAAATAATGAGCATTAAAATGAAATCGTAACATTGAATGCGTCCAATTTTGATGGAAACGGCACCCCATAAGCTTTCAATTTGGTTGTTACTGGGAGTTGATGCTGTTAAGATACATGTTATATAACATCAGTCACTGTCTACACTATTGCTGCATATAAATACATGTACAAATACTGACAATGTAATGAACTAACTAACATCAATGTGAGAAATATCATAATAGAATATAAAGCTAGAATATTCCATTGAAGAGGAAGTTTATGATAATGATGATGATAAGATAGTGACATCACTACATACGAATTGACACAAGGCTAAATTATAAGATTAATAACTTTTATTTATAAATGAGACGTATGGTGTATTTAAGGATATATTTTGAAGCAAAAACTATGAACATAGTGACTAATACAACTTTTTATGATGACATACAGGATGATTATTACATTTGTTTTGGTTTTGTGGTAGTAGTTAATTAATATATTTAGGTGATACTGATTAATATATCTAGCTTTATTTAAATCAGTCTTAACAATTTTTATTAAGATAATTCAACAATAATTTTTTGTAAGTGTTGATGCTTCATGTTCTATTAGTTATCATTTGTTGGTGATGTAACATTGACATGTTATATTATTTATTGATATATTTCATCAAGTTTATATTCAAACAATTCCCATTTGTAGCATAGTAGGTGTTACATTAATAAGATTCAAAATTTATATCATAGGTTTAATAATCCATTTTATGTACAGTCAGTGTTGCAAGTACAATAAAGTAAAAGTAGACAATACTGTCATAATAAATTATTTAATTTTTGTTGGTGACCTTTAATAAAGTTTTTGAATAAATTGTACTTTTACTAATATTCTAAAGATTTATTAAAATTAACTTTACTTTCAAGAGATAATATGAGTAGGTTTGTCTAGTAGTGTTTTAGATCTAAATCATAACTTGTGTCAATTTATGCATACAATATCTAAAAATTACAAAATCTTATATCAATTTAAACATTTTATCTAATAAACAATGGTTTTGCATACTTTACATGTACATTGGCATAAAACATTGTTGAAGTTTAGAAATATGTGAATATTTGTTCTTGTAATGATTGTTTTTTGTCTAATTATGATATTGCCACAATTTTGGTAACAAATAAAGTAAATTTCATTTCGTTAGTTCAATGAAGTCCTATCAATTCATATATATGCATGTTCAAACAGGGACAATTACTGGATAGTATATTTATTTATAGTTCATTATTTCTAGTTTGGGAATCAAATATGATTTGAGGATAAAGTGTTGATACTCATGAGGTTATTAGATATTGAACTAAAAGGTATTAATTTGAAATGATTATATATATATATATATATATATATATATATATATATATATATATATATATGATTACTTTTCTATTGTATGTAAATATATCTTGTTATTACTATAGATTTTGAAATTAAACCATAAAAATTATATAAACAGTGAAAGTTTTGCACTATTGTTTGGGTGTGCTGCTAAGTAGATGCCGGAGTTGAATGGCAGAATTAAAACCTTAAATATCTAGAAATTCTTCAATTAAAAATAAATTGTCTATTTTTACAGGGACAAGTACAAATATCCCTGTGTTTGATCAAAAGGAGCACTGTTAGTTATCAATTTCTACTGGCTAATATCACCATTATATCTGGAGGTCTTTCTACACATTTTGTTGACAAATATTCCTCTCTTATATGTGCTGCAACTAGACTACACTTTCTTTCCTATCCTATCCTTGGTTTGTTAGGTAAGAAATGGATGAGATATCAAATAATAATAATTGAAATTGTGTTAATATGTGTGGGTTTTGTCATCATAATAGTATGTTCAGTAGGTCTATACTTTATACAGCTTGATAGCATTTAGCATTAAAGCATTGACTTTAGCAATATCTGTAACATGTCCTTTCTTTATTGGATATGGCTTGTTTCATGCTAATGTGATCCAGGATTAGGACTTCTTGACACTAAAACAAAAATTTTAAATCAATATTTACAAGTTGCGTGAATGAAAAATGGTGCAAATTACAATGTCATGGAAAGTGCACTGTTTGTATATCCTCTGACAATTCAGTATTGTTTCCTTTTGTTTGCTGTTCCTATATATCAATATATAATTGTTCCTTTCTTTACTCGCTTTATTCCTAGTATGTTGAAATGTATGTGGTTTGGACTTGTGACAATGTTGGTAGAATCTATCATGACAACTCTTGCAAGTATTGAAGATGTCTATTTAGCATTAATTGACAACAACACATTCCAAAATAAACTACAATCAGACGATCTCACACTACCCCCAGTTTCTTACTGGTATTAGTATTTATTTTATTTAGTTTGTAAGTATTGAATTTATTTAGCTCATGGTCCTCGTTCTATGCAAGGATTGTTAATTGGAATATGGTTCATGCATCTTAGCATTACTTGTATACATTTAACTCTGCAGTTGGAAGTATTATGCTGTTAAGACAGATGTTGTTTTATTGCAGTCATTGCTGCTGCATATAAATACAAATATAGACAACATAATGAACTATCTGATGTTAATGAGAGAATTAATATTACAGAATATACTGAAAGACAACTAGATCAGAGATATGACATAAAAGATGAAGGAAATGACGACGACAACGACAGTGGTCATGATTACAATTGACGTTAATTCTTGTATATAAAAAGCATTTCAGCCTTTCATGAACAATAATTTGTTTAGTTTTGATATTTTTATTTGACAACTATATTTGATTAGTGTATCTTCCTTTATATTTAAACAGTGCATGCAAGTGGAATTTTCTATGAAATAAAACTAGGACAAAATTTTAGTATACCTTCTTGATTTAGCCATCATGATATCATTTGGTTTTACATATTAGTTGAAAGAAATTTTATGTTAGTCTTACAAGAGAGTTTTTATTTCATTTTTTGAACACAAGATTGAATTTGGATTGAAGCATGACTTATAAGGTAGACAGGAGTATATGATTGTCTTATGCCATTATTTACTCTTGAAGGGAAATAAATGAGACATTCTTCATGTATGAATTACTTCAACTTAATGACAACAATCTTTATGCAGGAGATGACTTAAATAAACAAAACAATGTCTCGACAAAGTCACAACATTAAGTTTTTCTACTTGAAACTATTTGGACCATAAACTAAAAGCAACTTTATAATATTTATTACTCCTTAATAACTAATATTTATAACTAATATTTATAACTATTATTATTATTATTATTATTATTATTATTATTATTATTGAGTAAAATAGCTCAAGTTATAAGGATGCTATATAGCCTGTTTCCCAGGAATCTGAACTAGATTCTCTTCTGTTGTTACAACTACTACACAACCAACACTCAGTTTTATTTTAGCTTAGGAAAACAACAACAAGAAAAAAACATTTCGACTGTTCATATATACTTCTCCATTTCCTAATTTACAACATTTTATCACAAATGTAGACGTTTCATTAGTTGGAAGTGAAGTAACATATATTTTTTGTATTTACATGAGACTTATGGTGTATTTGATGTTTTGATGTACTGACATATATTTTGAAACAAAGATTATTATTTCTAGTTAACTAGTACACTTTGTTTCATCTGTAACGTTGTAAGTGTACTATTTGTATGAAAAGCATTTTAGGTATATTTAGATAAATTGGTAAACTTCATGAGTTATTCATATATACATATTAGTTGAAATACATTTAATGTTAGTCTTACAGTAGAGTTTTTATTTCGTTGTTTTAATACAAGATTGAATTTGGATTGAAGCATAACTTATATGGTAAACAAGAGTACATTATTGTATTTTGCCATTATTTGCTCTTAAAGGGAAATAAATGAGATATTCTTTGTATATGAATCACTTCAGCTTAATAACAACAATCTTTATGCAGGAAATGACTTAAATAAACGAAACAATGTCTCAATAAAGTCACAACATTAAGTTTTCTACTTGAAACTATTTAGACCATAAACCGAAAGCAACTTTTTAATATTTATAACTACTTAATAACTAATATTTATAACTATTATTATTATTATTATTAAGTAAAAAAAGCTCAAGTTTAAGGATGCTATATAGTTTGTTTCCCAGCAGACTCAACTAGATTCTCTTCTGTTGTTACAACTACTGCACAAGCAACACTAAATTTTATATTAGTTTAGGAAAACTGTAACAAGAAAAACATTTTGACTGTTTATATACCTCCTCATTTCCTAATTTACAACATTTTACAGCAAATTTAGATGTCTCATTAGTTGCAAGTGAAGTAACAAAAATGCATATACATTTTCAAGTGTCATCCTTACATATTGAGCACTACTGTACTGTACTTAATGTTATAATAAATTACTTGATTATTGTCAGTGGCCTGTTTGTTTTGGAAATAATTTCCTTTTAACTAATATTATAATTTTAATAATAAAAAAACAACTTTTGTATTAACAATCTTAAAAGCTAACTTAAAGAGTTAATGGTATTTTTGACCTAATTTTTATTTTCATCAACAGTACACAACATGCATCTTTGAGATATTGTTTCTTAAATAATACATCATGTATAATAATTGTAGTGTATCACATGACTGAAACATTCTATTGTCTATTTGCTTTTCTATTCCTATTTAAATTGAAACCTGTACTATCAGTAACAGTCATCATATCTATTATTAGTAAGTGTTAAATTACTATTTTAATATACACAATAATAAGCATCACTTTAATTATTTCTTATAAGGCTCTTCTGATATTTTCAAACATCATAACTAGCTATTTAATGAATTTCTTTATGGAAGGCTCAAGAAGTTGTTGTAAAATGAAGTACAAAAATGTTTGTGTTCATTCTAAAGGAGCTCTTGTGGTACTGGTAACAAGTATCTTGCTAACAACTACCACTATAATATCATGAGTGGCCTCTGATTGATTTTGAATAAATTGTTCTTAACTAATATTCTTAAGATAAATTTAAATTAGCTTCAGCTTCGAGAAATAATATAAGTAGATTTGTCTATTAGTGTTTTAGATGTAACTTACAATTTTTATCAACATATGGATACAATATCTTGAGATTGTTTCTCAACTAACACATTATGTATGAAATTTGTTCCCACTATCAGTAATCAGTATTAGTTTGCTATTTGTATGAAAAGAATTTTAGGATAAAATTTGCTAAACTTCATGTGTTAATTCATTTATTCATAAAAGTACAACATATAACTTGCTAGTGTTGAATTTGACTCATTAATGAAATTTCTTATGAAATCCTTCACTACATTTGGTGAACACAAGCACTGCATACTGATTGACGTAAAACTAAATTATGAGATTATTAATTTTATCTATTGTATACGAATAAGATGTAAGTTATATGTTATGTCTTGCAGTACTGAGATATATTTTGAGACAAAAATTATTACGAAGTGGCTAGTACAACCATCTTTTTATTTTTTCATGACATCCACTTTGTACTAAAACAATGAATCAATACATGAAGAACCAAAATAACAATAAAAGGAGCTTTGATACAGTTGGTACATGACTTTACTTAATTAATATCACCAGGAGCACATGAGTGTTGCAATACACTCTTGATCTTACATAGCAAATATAGTTATGGGCACCAGAGACTGCTTATAAATGTAATTTACTAATGTTTAGTGTCAATATGATTTGGTTCTTCAAAAGGACTAAGTGCCAGCATCTCCATGTTTATAACAGATGTTTATCAACCAAAAAAAAGAGCTGATTATGCATTGTTGAAGCATATACTTTAAATGTTAACTTCGTATGCCACATATAATATAGCTCTTATGAAAAATACAAACATCTAATGTTAATGAACCTCATTAGTCTTTATATAATGTGTATTAGTTAGGTAGAAACAACTTTAAAGGGATAGTAATTCCTCATAACTCACTTAATGAACGTATAGGATAAAATTACCTTGATTTTCATCAGTCACTATCTCAATTTCTTGTACAATTGCCTCATTTAACATCAAATGATTATCACTTGTGCAAATTTTCCTAACTATTAATATATTTAAAGATATTGTCACAATTATAGTACCAAATGCAATAATTTTAATTTTGTTAGTTCAGTGGGATCATATGATGATTCCATATATATATATATATATGGATGCTCAAACAGGGGTGATTACTGAACAGCCATCCTACAATTGGAAGGTATTTTATTTATAGATCATTATCTAAGTGAAATTACTCAATGTCGAAGTGTACAGCTGTAAAAGGTTTTCTAACTAAATTTACTGTGCTTCTCTAATGTTGAAAGATAAGTGATGTTTTATTATTGTTACTGTACATACTGTGTGAGCTAAATTCTCAATCCTGATATATCAGCCCAAGGTAAAGTCTATGGCCTATAACAAGGTGTGAAGGTATTATACACCAACAATTCAATACAGTATATAATCAATAACTTTTAAAAACATTAATTTCATTAATCTTCATTAATTTCATCATGATCAAGGATATATATATATATATATATATATATATTTATATATATATTTGCATCTCTATATGGACATATATATATACTTATATATATATATGCATCTCTCTATATTATGTATAATTACTAATTATCTTGGTATTGTTATGACTATGTATTGAAACTAAAATCATAATGATTATGCAAACCGTGAAAACTATTATATAACATATACTGTTTTTTGTTCATTTGCTGATTCTAAGTAGGCATTGTATAGCTGTAAAGCAGTGTTGAATGGCAAAATCAAACCTTTTATTGTCTAGTAGCTTTTCAGGTAAAAGTTTATTGTCTTTTCGTTACAGGAGAAGATATAAAAATGTTTGTGTTCAACCAAAAGGAGCACTGGTAGTTTTAGTTATCAGTATTCTACAGACTAATATCACTATTATATCTGGAGCTCTTTCCACACATTTTGTTGACAAATATACCTTTCTTATATTTGCTGCAATTGGACTGTACTATATTTTCTACCCTATCCTTGGTTTGTTAGGTGAGAAATGGATGAGATATAAAGTATTGTTAATTGGAATGGTTTTAATATGTGTAGGATTTGTCATCATAACAGTATCTTTAGTGGGCCTGTACCTTTTACACCTTGATAGCATTACAGCTGTGATTTTATTGACAACTCTAAGTTGTCCTTTCTTTCTTGGATATGGCTTGTTTCAGGCTAATGTTATTCAGTTTGGTACTGATCAACTTCAGTTTTCTCCTTCTGAAGAATTAAGTAGTTTTATTTACTGGCTTTTGTACATGTATTATTGCCCACTAGCTGTAGTACTTGTAGTGTCATCTATTGTAACAGGATTAGTACATAATAACACTATCTATTATGTTTTTACTCTTATATTTGGCTCTGGTTATGCTTTTATTATCTTTGCAATCTTGTCTCTTTGTTGCTTTAAGCATCACTTGGTAATTGAGCCAGCTCAACACAATAATCCTGTCAAATTAATATGGAGAGTAATAAAGTATGCTTGGAAACACAAACAACCAGTGAGACGTAGTGCCTTTACATTTGGTGAATCTCCTCCCTCAAGATTAGACTTAGCTAAAGAGAGATATGGTGGACCATTTACTACTGTACAAGTAGAGGATGTGAAAAGCTTTTTGTACATACTCAGTATACTTTTGGGAATCTTTGCATATGGCCTTGTGGACACTAAATCAAAGATTTTAGATCAATATTTACGAGTCGTACGACTAAAAGATGTCACGTATTACAATGTGATGGAAAGTGTACTATTAGAATATCCTCTGACTATACCATATTGTGTGATTGTATTTGCTGTTCCTTTATATCAATTTGTAATTATTCCTTGTTTCTCTCGCTTTATTCCTAGTATGTTGAAACGTATATGGATTGGACTAGTGGCACTGTTAGTAGAATCTGTAATGACAACTGTTATTAGCTACATGATAAATCATGACTTTGAAAATGTTTCAATTAATGATGACATTTGTTTGTCATTTACTGACAACATAACTTTTGAAAAAAAATTACAATCAAATGAGGTCACACTACCTTACTATATCATGGCTGTCCCTCAGTTTTTTGCTGGTATTAGTATTTTTTTTATTAGGTTCACAATTATTGAGTTTATTTTAGCTCAATGTCCTCGTACTATGCAAGGATTGTTACTCGGAATATGGTTCATTAATAATAGCATTTATTGTGTACATCTAACTCTTGCAAGCTCACAATATGGTTGTTACTGGGAATATTATGCTGTTAAGACATTATTTGTTTTCATTTCAGTCATTGTTTACACTATTGCTTCATATAAATACAAGTATAGACAACGTAATGAACTATCTGATGTTAATGAGATAGTTATCATTACAGAATATACTGAAAGACAACTAGAGCAGAAATATTGCATAGAAGATGAAGAAAATGACCACAATGATGATGATTGTATCCATGATTACAACTGATGTCAGTTCTTGTAATAAAGTGTGTGCAGACTTTTCACAGACAATAAATTATTTAGTGCTGACTATTTCAGTTTATTGATTAGAATATTTTGTTTTCAATGTAACAGTGTGTGCATATTGTTATTATGAAAATAGAAAGTTGGACATAATTTGAACATAAGTTTTTGATTTAGTTGTCAAAACCATACTTGTTGTCCCAAAAAACTAAAAGCAAATGAGCGTATGTAAGCAATTAGTATTAGATTGTGACCATGTTGTACAGGATGTTTATCAAATTTGGTATTCAAAAAGATAAGCAATAGATACTAAAAGATCCTGTATAAATGAATGTGTAATAATCATGTTTACACAACTTTTTATTTGTAATTTTCAGTGTAACAAATGTAGTTTTCCTAAATAGGGTCATAATAATTAATTTTTCTCAATGTACCCAATATAATGTTCATGTTAATATGTTTTTTTGGTATAAACTTGATACTCCCTCGTACACCACTCATTTTAATAGTAGCAATACCATAGATGCCATCCTCACCTATAATAACAATCTTTGTTAGAAAAATAGGGAGGGCTGAGAATGTATCCTGTAGTGTCTATGCTTTGGAGAAGTTAAAGTGAGTGAGTGTAGCTCATTTGATATGGGTGGAGCTAAAAAAGAAAAATGTTAATTATGTATTTTTATTTCAAGTGAAACAAAATAATTTTATTTTCATCAGATAAACAATGAATACTATTCGTTTATGGCTTATTGTGATGGAGTCCACATATTCTTGGATATTGTTCTTTATAAATTCATTACTTTTCTTGCAGTGTCAGTGTTGAATAGATATAGACTGATGAATTAAGATTACATGCAGGCACAGAACTATAAATGTTTATAGGAGAAAGCAGTAGTAACAATGTCAGTTACAAACTTTATGAAAGATGTACACAAGTCTTTGACAGGCCAGTGAAGCTGCCTTTGCATATTACATTAATGATAATTGGTAGTATAGGGCAGCAGGTAGTGATTATTTCAAAATCCTAGACTTTGACAACTGTGCGACAATCTTTTCACTTAATTTGTTATGATCAAGGACTAATGATTCATGGAATATACAATTTAAAGAGTGTCTTGATCTTGCTACTGACTACTTTCCCAATGACCTCACTGACTCAAATATTATTTTATATCAATTGACTATACAGGAATACATTCCATTTCCTAACAGTGTAGGATGTAGTATGTAACAAAAGTGCATGCTCACACTTCTTATCTTTAATAACTTGTCCAGTGTCTATTGGATACAAATATATATAATATATATAATACATACATATAAATATATATAATACATACATACATACATACATACATACATACATATATATATATATATATATATTATATATATATATGTATATATATATATTTATGTATATATGTATGTGTATATATATATATATATATATATACATATATGTATATATATAGGATGCCGAATATATAAATATTCGTGAAGTCAAATTTTCGTGGTTGTCTTGTCCTTGTTATGACTATAAATTGAAACAAAAACACGACGATTATGTAAACAGTGACAATTATGATAAGACATATGCTAATGTTTCTTGTTCATTTGCTGATTCAAAATAGATATTGTATAGTTCATAAAGCAGAGTTGAATGGCAGAATCCCGACCTTTAATGTGTAGTAACTCTCCAGGTAAAAATATATTGTCTTCTTGTTATAAGAACAGATAGAAAAATGTTTTTGTTCAATCAAAGGGAACTCTGTTAGTTTTGGTTATCAGTATTCTACTGGCTAATATCACTGTTATATCTGGAGCTCTTTCCACACATTTTATTGACAGATATTCCTTTCTTATATTTGCTGCAATTGGACTGTACTATCTTTTCTACCCTATACTTGGTTTGTTAGGTGAGAAATGGATGAGATATAAAGTAATGCTAATTGGAATGATATTAATATGTGTGGGATTTGTCATCATTACAGTATCTTCAGTGGTTCTGTACTTTATACATCTTAATAGCATTACAGTTGTGATTTTATCATTAACTTTATCTTCTTCTTTCTTTCTTGGATATGGCTTGTTTCAGGCTAATGTGATTCAGTTTGGTACTGATCAACTTCAGTTTTCAGCTTCTGAAGAATATAGTAGTTTTATTTACTGGTTTTCATACATGTATTATTGCCCACTAGCTGTAGTACTTGTAATGGCATCTATTGTAACAGGATTAGTACATAATAACACTATCTATTATGTTTTTACTCTTATATTTGGCTCTGGTTATGCTTTTATTATCTTTGCAATCTTGTCTCTTTGTTGCTTTAAGCATCACTTGGTAATTGAGCCAGCTCAACACAATAATCCTGTCAAATTAATATGGAGAGTAATAAAGTATGCTTGGAAACACAAACAACCAGTGAGACGTAGTGCCTTTACATTTTGGTGAATCTCCTCCTTCAAGATTAGACTTAGCTAAAGAGAGATATGGAGGACCATTTACTACTGTACAAGTAGAGGATGTGAAAAGCTTTTTGTACATACTCAGTATACTTTTAGGAATCTTTGCATATGGCCTTATGGACACTAAATCAAAGATTTTAGAGCAATATTTACGTGTGGCGCAACTGAAAAATGTCACGTATTACAATGTGATGGGAAAGTATGCTATTAATATATCCTCTGACTATACCATATTGTGTGATTGTATTTGCTGTTCCTTTATATCAATTTGTAATTATTCCTTGTTTCTCTCGCTTTATTCCTAGTATGTTGAAACGTGTATGGATTGGACTAGTGGCACTATTAATAGAGTCTGTAATGATAACTCTTATTAGCTACATGATAAATTATGATTTTGGAAATGCCTTAATTAATGAAGATGTTTGTTTGTCATTCATTGACAACATAACATTTGAAAATGGATTTCAATCAAATGAACTCACACTACCTTACTATATCATGGCTGTCCCTCAGTTTTTCTCTGGTATTAGTATTTTTTTAGTTAAGTTCACAAGTTTTGAATTTATTTTAGCTCAAGGTCCTCGTACTATGCAAGGACTGTTAATCGGAATATGGTTCATTAATAATAATATTTATTGTGTACATCTAACTCTTGCAAGCTCACAATATGGTTGTTACTGGGAGTATTATGCTGTTAAGACAGGAGTTGTTTTCATTTCAGTCATTGTTTTCACTTTTGCTGCATATAAATACAAGTATAGACAACGTAATGAACTATCTGATATTAATGAGAGACTTATCATTACAGAATATACCGAACGACAACTAGAGCAGAAATATGGCATCGAAAATGAAGAAAATGACATCAATGATGATGATAGTGATCACGTTTACAACTGAAGCTAATTGTTGTATATAAAGTGTTTGCAACCTTTTCATGGACTATGAGTTATTTCGTATTGACTATTTAATTTTACAACTATCTTTATTTGATTGATATATCTTATTTTGAATGTAACAGTGTGTGTGTGTGTACTCTTATCATGAAAATAGAACGTTGGACATAATTTGAACATACTTTTTTGATTTGTTCATCAACAGAATTCCATTTATCTTAGTCTTGCATGATAATCTCAAGTTTATTTGTAAACACAAATTTTACATTTGCATTGAAGCATGGTGTATTAGATTATTACTTTTATCTATGACAAACACATAATTGTTTTTGTCATTATGCTCTCTTGAAGGAAAAAGAATGAGACATTCTTTGTCTACAATTTACACATTTTGTTGCTGTATAACCACTTATTTTAAAGCATATTATGATTGAACCAATCTTAAATGTCATCCAGTTCTACATAGAACTACTACACATGCAATATAAAAAGACTCATAATAGAGAATTAAAGCATTGTGTTTTCAAATTTGTATCATTTCTACATGACATGTTGGCATCAGAGACTAATATATATTTATTAATATTATTGCTAAATAAGAAATGGATAATATATAAAACAAATTTATTATATTTTATTTATTTATTTTATTTACTTTCACTGTATAATTGGCTATGGTATGATTATTCTTAAATTATTCATTTATTTGTTTAATGTGATTTATTGAGAGCTATCTAATTCTTTACTGGTTGGTTGCCCCTTAGTTTGTCAATGGTGGTAGTATTTTTTGGTGGTTTTCAGATTTTTTTCCTAGCTGAAGGTTTTGTACTATGCAGGAATTACTAATTATAATATGGTACATAAACTATAGAATTTACCTTGTACTTCTAACTCTGACTAGCTTTTATAGCTTTTGTATCAAAATTGGAAAATTATTATATTAAAAAAGTTATTATTTTTGAAATAACTCTTGATTTACTTTTAATTTTTTTAATAATACATACATTATCTAGTATCATACATTATTTAATAAATCTAGTATTATTTAGTAAATCACAAGTTATTTAACAAATAATGAACATTAAAAAGTAAATCATAACTTGTTAACTGTACAATGAAGGCATCCAATTTTAATACAAAAGGCAACCCATAAGCTTTCAATTTGGTTGTTACTGGGAGTTGATGCTGTTAAGATACATGTTATATAACATCAGTCATTGCTACATTATTGATGCACATGTACAAGTACTGACCATATAATGAACTATCTGACGTCAATGAGAGAGATATCATAATAGAATATAATGAAACCAAGTCAATGCAAGAATATTCCATTGAAGAGGAAGTTTATGGTAATGATGATGATGTTAAGATAATGACACCACTACATACAAATTGACACAAGACTAAATTATAAGATTAATAGCTTTTGTATTTAAATGAGACTTATGGTGTATTTGATGTTTTGATGTACTGACATATATTTTGAAACAAAGGCTATTATTTCTAGTTAACTAGTACATTCTGTTTCATCTGTAACATTGTGAGTGTACTATTTCTATGAAAAGCATTTTAGGTATATTTAGATAAATTGGTAAACTTCATGAGTTATTCATATATACATATTAGTTGAAATACATTTAATGTTAGTCTTACAGTAGAGTTTTTATTTCGTTGTTTTAACACAAGATTGAGTTTGGATTGAAGCATAAATTATATGGTAAACAGGAGTACATTATTGTATTTTGCCATTAGTTGCTCTTGAAGGGAAATAAATGAGATATTCTTTGTATATGAATCACTTCAGCTTAATAACAACAATCTTTATGCAGGAAATGACTTAAATAAACGAAACAATGTCTCAACAAAGTCACAGCATTAAGTTTTCTACCTGAAACTATTTAGACCATAAACCGAAAGCAACTTTATAATATTTATAACTACTTAATAACTAATATTTATAACTATATTATTATTATTATTAAGTAAAAAAAGCTCAAGTTATAAGGATGACATATAGTTTGTTTCCCAGCAGACTCAACTAGATTCTCTTCTGTTGTTACAACTACTGCACAAGTAACACTAAATTTTATATTAGTTTAGGAAAACTATAACAAGAAAAACATTTTGACTGTTCATATACCTCCTCGTTTCCTAATTTACAACATTTTACAGCAAATTTAGATGTCTTATTAGTTGCAAGTGAAATAACATAAATGCATATACATTTTCCAGTGTCATCCTTACATATTGACCATTACTGTACTGTACCTTAATGTTATAATAAATTATTTAATTATCGTTAGTGGCCTGTTTGTTTCGAAAATAATATGTTCTTAACTAAAATTATAATTTTAATAAAAAAAATATTATATTAAAAATCTCAAAAGCTAACTTAAATAGTTAATGGTATTTTTGACCTAACTTTTATTTTTCATCATCAGTGCACAACATCTTTGAGATTGTTTCTTAAATAATACATCATGTATAAGAATTGCAGTGTATCATGTGACTAAAACATAAATACTGACTTTTAGTTTATAGTCTATTACTTTTCTATTGCTATTTATATTGAAACCTGTACTATCAGTAACAGTCATTATATCTATTATTAGTAAGTGTTAAATTACTATTTTAATATACACAATAATAAGCATCACTTTAATTATTTCTTATAAGGCTCTTCTGATATATTTCAAACATCATAACTAGCTATCTAATAAATTTTCTTTGATGGAAGGCTCAAGAGGTTGTTGTAACATGAAGTACAAAAATGTTTGTGTTCATTCTAAAGGAGCTCTCGTGGTACTGGCAACAAGTATCTTGCTAACAACTACCACTATAATATCAGGAGGTCTTTCCACACAGTTCATTGATAGCTATTCATATATCATCTTTGCTACTGTTGGACTTCACTATCTCTTTTATCCCCTCCTTGGCTTGTTAGGTGAGAAATGGATGAGGTATAAAGTTATACTGGTTGGAATAATATTAACATCTGTAGGATTCCTTATCATTTTGGTTACATTAGTGACAATACACTTCATAAATCTCAATGGAGTTGTAGTTGTTTGTATTTGTTTATTTGGAAGTGCTTTTTACTTCATTGGATATGGTCTATATGAAGCTAATATTATTCAATTTGGTACTGATCAACTTCAATTTGCATCATCTCAAGAGTTAAGTAGTTTTGTGTATTGGGTTTTATACATATACTATTTTCCACTTGCTATACTACTGCTAGTAGCATCAATTATAACAGGTTTCGTTTATAAAAATATCATCTATTATACTTTCACTGTAATATTTGGTTCTGGCGTGCTCATTATCATCATTGCAATCTTGTCATTTTGTTGTTTCAAACAACATTTGATTATTGAACCAGGACAGCAAAATAATCCTGTCAAGCTAATTTGGAGAGTGATAATTTATGCTTGGAAATGCAAACTACCACAAAGACGTAGTGCTTTCACTTATGGAGAATCTCTTCCTTCCAGGTTAGACCTGGGTAAAGAGAGATATGGTGGACCATTTACTACTGTACAAGTGGAGGATGTCAAAAGCTTTTTATACATGGTAAGTATTGTTTTAGGGACCTTTGGATATGGATTTCTTGACACTAAATCAAAACTTTATAATCAATATTTAACACTTATGCAAACTGATGGACCAAATAGTTTCTTGAAAAGTCTGTTACTGATATATCCTCTTACAGTTCCATATCTTGTTATTACATTTACTGTGCCTTTGTATCAATTTATAATAGTTCCTTTCTTCTTTCACTGCATTCCTAGTATGTTGAAACGTATATTGATTGGACTAGTGGCACTGTTAGTAGAGTCTATAATAATAAGTATTTTGATCTACATAATGACAAAAGATATTAGAAGTGCTTCAACAAATAGTGAGATGTCAATCTGCCAACTGACTCTCACAAATAACATAACTACTCAATATGAACAACAATCACATGAACTAACTTTACCTTTCTTTGTCATGGTTGTTCCTCAGTTTTTTGTTGGTGTTAGCATTTTTTTTGTTCAGTTCACAAGTATCGAGTTTATTCTAGCTCAAGGTCCTCGTACTATGCAAGGATTGTTAATGGGAATATGGTTTGTTCATTTTAGCATTTATCTTCTTCATCTAACTCTCGCAAGCTCACCATTAGGTTGTTGCTGGGAGTATTATGCTGTTAAGACAGGTGTAGTTTTTATATCTATCATTGGTTACAGTATTGCTGGTTATAAATACAAGTATAGACAACGTAATGAACTATCTGATGTCAATGAGAGAGTTATTATTACAGAATATACAGAGAGACAATTGGAGCAAGAATATGGTAGAATCTCAAAAGGTGACATATATTCTAACAAATACAATGCCATGTCTAAAAGTCAATTAAATGTTTTGTTAAGGCAGAAATGATCATTTGACAATATCATTGATATTGTCTGATGTTAACAACTGAATTAAAGTAGAAAATTTAATATTTGTTGTTGTTTGTATGACATTAAAGATTAATGCTGTAAATTTGTGTCAAAATTAAACTTTTAATTTGTTTGCAATACAAAAGTATAATAAATAACAAATAATAATATGATGTATAGGATATTCACAAATAGAATACATTTTGTTTATCTAAGTATATAAATAAGGTAAGGTTTGTTATAATAATATAGTTGTCTGTCTGTTTAAATTTTAAATAAACTAAATATTATATAATTTTGTCAACACTACCTGTTCATTTGATTCATACTTATCAAGTATATAAATAAATACCTATAGATATCTAACACAAACTTTCATGTACTAATTGATAAATTAATATATTGATGTTGCTTATTTATCTCTTTTTGTTAACTTTTGTTATTGAAATGGAATCTAATATAGTGTTTGCTTGTATTTGTCTATTTAATGAGTCCATTAGAAGGATATTCACTCTCAAAGCTATTGGACTATATCATACATATTAAATATCTATAACTATTGGTACACTCATTGGAATTTCATGCTCATTAGACCCCACATAGTGTTGCATTATGTAAAAGAGATGTTACCTAAGCATATACCCAACAGGCCAGTACTAGAAAATGAACAGCTTGGATCATTTGACTATAAATAGAAGCTATAAAGGTAGCAGGAAAGTGATAGGTTATGGAAAAATAATGCTTAGATGTATGATGGTTTATTTATTTTATGCACACAAATAATAACAACAATTATTGTTTACGTAAAGGCAAGTTTCAACTTTTGTTCCATTTTTAAAACAAATAAAAATAGATATTAAGGATATGTATCTGCAGGACTGTCTGTAAATCCATTTGTTCAATTAACTGTCATCAATCTATCCATTCTTCCATTTATACATACAGTTAATGGATTTAGTAAATGTAATAATCTCTTTTTTTGATTGTTTAATGTTTATCTATACATGTTAGCACTGCTCATTGTATTATCATTATTTATTATTTCCTCTCTATCTATACCTGTATATAAGAGAGTTATTTTAGTACTGCTACCAGTATAACAGCCTTGAATTGTATACCTGCTATTTGATTGTACTATATTTGTCCTGTTGACTCCCTTATTAAACTACAAGAAAAAACAAAGATGATGTATGATAACGTTTGTGTTGGTTCTAAAGGAGCTCTTGTGGTTATAGCAACAAGTATCTTACTAACAATTACTAGTGTAGTAACTGGAGGTCTATCGACAAAATTCATTGTTAACTATTCATATGTCATTTATGCTGCAATCGGACTCCACTATCTCTTTTATCCTCTTCTTGGCTTGTTAGGTGAGAAATGGATGAGATATAAAGTTTTACTGGTTGGAATAATATTACTATTTGTCGGATTCTTTATCTCCATAGCTACATTAGTGGCACTATACTTTGTACATCTCAATGGCATTGCCATATTTGGTATATCTTTAGTTCTAAGTTTTCCTTACTTCTTTGGATATGGTATTTTTCAAGCTAATTTGATCCAATTTGGTACTGATCAACTTCAGACTGCATCATCTCAAGAGTTAAGTAGTTTTGTGTATTGGGTTTTATACATGAATTATTTTATAATTGCTTTGGTATTGTTAATGGCATCACTAGTAACTAGTTTTGTATATAATAACACTATCTATTTCACTTTCATTGGTATATTTAGTTCTGGTATACTTATTGTAGTTATTGCAGTCTTGTCTTTTTTTTGTTTCAAACATCACTTGGTTATTGAACGAGCTCAACACAATAATCCTGTTAAACTAATATGGAGAGTGATAAGATATGCTTGGACTCATAAACAACCAGTGAGACGTAGTGCCTTTACTTATGGAGAGCCTTTACCCTCTAGACTTGAACTAGGTAAAGAGAGATATGGAGGACCATTTACTACTGTACAAGTGGAAGATGTCAAAAGCTTTCTATACATACTTAGTATTGTTTTAGGGACCTTTGGAATTGGATTAGTTGACACTGAATCAAAAATATTCGATCAATATTTAAGTCTAATACGAACTGATGGTTTAAGTAGTTTCATGGAAAGTCTGTTACTGAAATATCCTCTTACAGTACCATATCTTGTCATTGTATTTGCTGTTCTTTTATACCAATTTATAATAGTTCCTTTCTTCTCAAACTACATTCCTAGTATGTTGAAATGTATGTGGATTGGACTAGTGGCACTGTTAGTAGAGTCAATTATGACAACTCTTATAAGCTATTTCATGACTAGAGATATCAGAAATGTTTTAATGATCAATGATTTATGTTTGACCTACACCAACAACATAACCTTTAAAAATGAACTACAATCAGATGAACTCACACTACCTTTCTATATAATGGCTGTTCCTCAATTTTTTGCTGGTATTAGTATTTTGTTAGTTAACTTCAAAATCTTTGAGTTTATTTTAGCTCAAGGTCCTCGTACTATGCAAGGATTGCTAATTGGAATATGGTTCATGCGCAATAGCATTTATTGTGTGCACTTAACTCTGACAAACTCACCATTAGGATGCAGTTGGGAGTATTATACTGTTAAGACAGGTGTTGTTTTGATCTCAGTCATTGTTTACACTATTGCTGCATATAAATACAAGTATAGACAACGTAATGAACTATCTGATGTCAATGAAAGAATTATCATTACAGAATATATTGAAAGACAACTAGTACAGGAATATGGCACAAACAATGAACTCTCATATAATGTGAATAATTCCATGCTTTTTAACTGACTGGTATTATTATGACAACTAAATTAGTAATATATTTTCAATATCATGCACTACAATATACATGTATTCGGTTGATTAAAATATTTAACCATTTTAATAAATTCCAATGTGCCTATAACAGTAGCTCTAAATAATAATATATATAAATTTTAAAAAAATTAAAAAAATCCTAATAACTCAGTAATACTACACATTTAGCATTTAACATAAATGTCTTTGCTGATAATCAATTCAAATATAATTGGATTAGAAGAATTAAAAGCATAAACACATCAGAGAAACTGAATTTAGATTACATACATGTCATTGCTAATATGATTGACTCTTTAGTTCAAGTTCTTTATGTGAATGGTCCTATTTATTTAAGCTCACTCTACTTATGTGTTAAAATTGTCACTAATTAACATTAAAGAATGCTATTAAAAATGGGCATTAAAGAAAATAGTCATTAAAGCTCTTTAATACAAAATTAATTATACAAGTTAGACGTGTTGTGTCTTGATTATTCAACAGGTTGTCAAATTCAAATTGTACACTGTTTTCTGTTTATGAATTAGTGTAGCCTTCATTTAAAATTCTATATAGATATATTGAAAACAAACAAGCAAAGTTTACTTTATTGTTTCTGACTGAAAGTGTTTATGAATGGTTGATCTGATGAACACATAGAGATTACTATATATTTCATGTTTGATTGATTGTTTACTAAAAATTATTGATGTAGAGACTAACCTTGTTCTGCTATACATATGTTTACGTTTGCATGGAAGGCTTTGTTAGTGATTGGGTTGTAATCAATTACGGAGACTTTTTTCAATTTCTACCTGATCTTTTTACTTTTTAATAAACTAAGGACTAGTACAAAATATACTGATCAATCACAGTGTCAATAGACACATGCAGTTTCTTATGAAAAGATTTACTTCTCAATGTAATAACAAGTACATTAATATTGTGACATGAATGGTACTTATTCCTAACAGTTTGAAGTGTGTCAATCATGCTTGAATTCTTAATCATAAAGTTAATCAGCTACCTGTTTATATTTGCTACATGTAAATCTATAGTTGTTATTGACAAAATAAGGTAGTGTAATTTACTGTGAATATGTTGTAATTGTACTAAATCATAAGTACATAATTGTCATGTGTATTAACTACAGTATATCGATATGTTATGCTCAAAATATTACATGTGTAATTGCATGTAGTTACATTGAATACAAATTGTCAGATACATGTTCACTTGCTATAACTATGTTGTCTGTGCTGCATGACAATCAGAAGTTTATGTTGGTATTACTATTGTATATAGTAAGTTATTGAATTGTGTTTAAAGCTAGCACACATACTATACACCAATTAATCCCATATATCACAATATAATTGTATTATATATAACTGGTTATGACAGATTTTATATTTGCTTAAGTTGTTTTGGTTTACATTGAAAATATCAACCATACTTAACTAAACAAAGCTCACTTTATCCATGCAATTGAAAAACATACATAATCAATACAGTCCATATTGTGTATGTAGTCCGTATTGTTTACATTGCTTGTTATGCTTGTAGACATTACGAAATCACAAATATACATAATATACAAATATATTTTCAACTTCATAAATTATATAAAGAATTTTGATGTGTCTTTTTGCTATGGCCATTTTGAGCTTGTGTTATCACTGCCTATAAAACTATAATGTCAAATTCAAGAAGTTGTAACAAGAAATATAAACATGCTTGTGTTCAAACTAAAGGAGCTTTTGTGATACTGGTAATTAGTATTGCACGGAATACTATGACTATTATAACAGGAGGTCTTTCCACAAATTTTATTGATAACTATTCATATATCATATTTGCTGTAATTGGTCTTCACTATCTCTTTTATCCTCTTCTTGGTTTGTTAGGTGAGAAATGGATGAGATATAAAGTTATAATGTTTGGAATAATATTAATGTTTGTTGGTTTTTTCATTGCTTTGAGTACATTAGTGATTCTATACTTTATACATATTGATAACATTGCTGTAGTTGGTATATGTTTAGTTCTAAGTTTTCCATACTTCTTTGGATATGGTATATTTGAATCTAATATGATCCAATTTGGTACTGATCAACTTCAGTTTGCACCATCTCAAGAGTTAAGTAGTTTTGTTTATTGGGTTTTATACATGAATTATTTTTCAGTTGCTTTACTATTGTTAATTACATCAATTATTACTGGTTTTATATATAAAAACACTATTTATTTTACTTTCACTTTTATTTTTGGTTCTGGTGTGCTTATTATTATTATAGCAGTCTTGTCTTTTTTTTGTTTTAAACATCATTTGGTTCTTGAACAAGCTCAACACAATAATCCAGTCAAATTAATCTGGAAAGTAATGAAATATGCTTGGACTCACAGACAACCAATGAGACGTAGCGCCTTCACTTATGGAGAGCCCCCTCCCTCCCGACTCGACCTTGGTAAAGAAAGATTTGGAGGTCCATTTACTACTGTGGAAGTTGAGGATGTCAAAAGCTTTTTATACATACTTAGTATTGTTTTAGGGACCCTTTCATATGGATTTCTTGACAATAAAAATAACATCTACAATCAATATGTAGCTGTTGTTCATGAAACTGGTGTGTACAGTTTCATGGAAAATATGCTACTAATATATCCACTGACTATTCCTTATCTCGTGATTGTTTTTGCTGTTCCTATCCACCAGTTTGTAATTGTTCCACTTTTCCCTCGATGTATTCCTAGTATGTTGAAACGTATATGGATTGGACTAGTGGCACTGTTAATTGAGTTGGCAACATTAGCTATGATAAGTTACATGATTAATAAAGATATAAGACTTCCTTTAATTACTGATGACGTTTGTTTAGACTTAACAAACAATGGTTCTTATCAAAATGGATTTGAACTTACTTTCCCTTTTTACATCATGGCTGTTCCTCAATTTTTTTCTGGCATTAGTATTTTTCTAGTTCATTTCACAATTTTTGAGTTTATTTTAGCTCAAGGTCCTCGTACTATGCAAGGATTGTTACTTGGAATATGGTTCATGCACTTTAGCATTTACTGTGTGCAGATAACCTTATCTAGTTCTTGGTTAGGTTGTTACTGGGAATATTATGCTGTGAAGACAGGAGTTGTGTTCATTTTTGTCATCTGTTATACTATTGCTGCACATAAATACAAGTATAGACAACGTAATGAACAATCTGATGTTAATGAGAGAGTTATTATTACAGAATATACTGAGAGACAATTAGAACATGATTGTGGAATAGACTCTGAACTTTGTCAAGATGACGAATCTGTGGTTTTAACTTATTCTACATAAACAATAACAATTCAATTTGTTGTATTTTTATTTAATATTTGTTGTTGTTTGTATGACATTGAAGATGAATCTTGTAAATTTGTGTCAAAATTAAAGTTTTAATTTGTTTGCAATACAAATGTATTTGATGTTGTAAAAGTAAAGGCACATAGATTTTTAACAACTTCACGACTAATAGAACTGGGTATTATTTACTACTACACAGATATCATTATCTACTTTAATTTAACTATCACTTCAATTTTTTGTAAAAGTTAGCCAGTTCAATCTTCTCGAGTAACAAATGTTGCATTGTATAAATTAATTATATAACATTCCATTTAAGTCATCAAATACGATTGAACGCTAAAGTTGTTTGTCACTAGATATGCATTCATATATAATAATACTTGTATATATTTCTTGTTATTGTTATGGCTATAATACTGAAATTGAACCAAACACAGTTATATAAACAGTAAAACGTTTTACAAATAAAACATGCTGTTGTTTCCGTGTATTTGCTACTACTAAGTTGACGTTGTATAGATCACTAACCAGTAGAGTTGAATGGCAGAGTCAAACCATTAATAGCTAGTAACTCTTCAGGTAAAAATATATTGTCTTCTTGTTTCAGGAGCAGGTACAAACATGTTTGCGTTCAATCAAAAGGAGCATTGTTAGTTTTAATTACTGGTATTCTACTGGGTAATATCACTATTATATCTGGGGCTCTTCTACATATTTCACTGTGTTATAAAGTTACTTAATAACTTGTATGAATATTGTTAATATCCTGTATGAATATTGTTAATGGTGGTATATAATGCTCAAATATTCTTTTCTTATATTTGCTGCAATTGGAATATACTATCTTTTCTACCCTATCCTTGGTTTGTTAGGTGAGAAATGGATGAGATATAAAATATTGATAATTGGAATGGTATTAATATGTGTGGGATTTGTCATCATAACAGTATGTTCAATGGGTCTATATTTTATACAGCTTGATAGCATTGCAGTTGTGACCTTATCGATAACTATACTTGTCCTTTCTTTTTTGGATATGGCTTGTTTCAGGCTAATGTGATCCAGTTTGGTACTGATCAACTTCAGTTTTCTCCATCTAAAGAATTGAGTAGTTTTATTTACTGGTTTTTGTACATGTATTTTTGCCCACTAGCTGTAGTACTTGTAATGGCATCTATTGTTACAGGATTAGTACATAATAACACTATCTATTATGTTTTTACTGTTATATTTGGCTCTGGTTATGTTTTTATTTTCTTCGGAATCTTTGTTTTAAACATCACTTGGTTATTGAGCCAGCTCAACACAACAATCCTGTCAAATTAATATGGAGAGTAATAAGGTATGCTTGGAAACACAAACAACCAATGAGACGTAGTGCCTTTACATTTGGTTAATCTCCTCCTTCAAGATTAGATTTAGCTAAAGAGAGATATGGAGAACCATTTACTACTGTACAAGTAGAGGATGTGAAAAGCTTTTTGTACATACTCAGTATACTTTTGGGAATCTCTGGATATGGACTTCTTGATACTGAATCAAAGATCTTAGATCAATATTTAAAAATTGTTCGACTAAAAAATGTCACATATTATTATAATGTTGTGGAAAGTCTGCTATTAATATATCCTCTTGCTATACATTATTGTGTGATTGTATTTGCTGTTCCATTATATCAATTTGTAATTATTCCTTTCTTCTCTCAATTCATTCCTAGTATGTTGAAACATATATGGATTGGACTAGTGGCACTGTTAGTAGAGTCTATAGTGACAACCTGTCATATATTGACTCAGTTATAGTTAATAACTTTATTTAAATAGAGTATAAACACATTCACATACGATATAGCACAAAACTCAAGACTCCAAGAACAAACCAGAAGATAACATTGC
Source organism: Xestospongia bergquistia (assembly GCA_963965975.1). Taxonomy (NCBI): domain Eukaryota; kingdom Metazoa; phylum Porifera; class Demospongiae; order Haplosclerida; family Petrosiidae; genus Xestospongia; species Xestospongia bergquistia. The sequence goes on from OZ014413.1 coordinate 7,722,237, forward strand.
ATAGATCACATATAGGACAGGAAGTCTAAAGAAGATAATAATATTCATAAGTATATGCAACACAATAACAATCAGTGCAGATGTTATCAAGCCAAAGACATTATTATACATGCAACTACTTTTCTTGATTATATATATGAGTTGGAATTAGATATCAGTTGGAATAAGATATACTTTAGATTATTATAATATGATGGATTAATAGATGAATAGATAATTATGTAAGTTAACAAAATTCACTTATATAAATGATGCATATAGTTACATATCTTTTAGGAGTCCTTGTGTACTTTATTTAATGTAGTCATTGCTGTTATGAGTCAAGAAAGAACTAGAGTTATAAAAGTACTTAATCAATTTAAGATACTTGCAATCTCATCTCATCTCTCTCTCTCTCTCTCTCTCTATCTCCCAGACTATGGAAGGTCATAGTCTATGTTCATCCACTGCTATTAAAGCTATAACTACAAGAGAATGTAAACCATCAGAAGGACAATTGCCACCAGGAATATTTTCCGTATTTTAGTCTTTCATGGTACCAATAATTATAATTTAGTGAGTACTTGAGCCCTTTTACTTGGGATCACTCACATTGCAGACAAAACAGAGACCATGACAAGCCATCAGAAGTGATCTAGTTAGTAACATTTCAGATGCAGTATGAGAGCTACACTCACACACATCTGCCTCATTTTATATCTGCAGGTCTAATCATAGCAGTGCATTTGTGTAGGCAAGTAATTAACATGACACATTATGTTAGCAAAAATTCAAACATTTGAAGTTATAACTTGCAAAAAAATATAGCAATACTTTTGTATTAATTTTGATGAATGGTTGTATGAATATAATTACATGTATCTATGTATATTAATGAAATGATATGGCAAAAATAACTATACAATCGCCAAATAATTTGAGTGAGACACCCACAGTATTCTTTATTGTTGAAAATAACTGTTTATATTGTATACAATAGACCTATCATAACAACAGCTGAGATTGTATTAAGTTCATCCAAGTTCACATTAAATTAAAATTGCAATATGCATTAATGAATGACTGTTCAATTATACTGTTTATCATTTCTTGATAAGAGTAATAAAACATTGTTTTTTTCATAAATATAAGGCAACTCTGCAAAGAAGACTTAAAATGTTATATTTATATAACCTGATAAGGATATTATAAGAACAAATCATGCATACTCATTTAAAAATAGTATAAAACAAAAAATAATTAATATAAATGATCAGTGACTGCTCTATCAAATGACATCATAAAAAGACATTGTAATTATATGGATAGTTACAGGAACCTACAGGTCATATATGTCATATATATTGTTCACTGAAGGTAAGGCTACGGACGAGTTATAGATCACAAATGACATCCATGAGGATAATTTAAATAATGTTTCTACCAGCAGAAAAAGAATGTGTACTTCACTCTGTCTTTTTTAATTAATTACAGTTAGGTTTGAGACATGCATAATTGCACATGCTTGTGTATATATATGCATGTATTGATACATCAAAATTAACTATAATGATTAAAAGTCATGATACCCACACAGCAGTTGGGCTCTGCTTGATCATGTATTTCCAAAAGTCATAATCAGTTATTATATCAACCAATTGCTGTTAAAATATCTGCTTATATTGTATTAACATTCCTTTAATAGAACTATGATAACAACAGCCTGTCATCAATAGAGGTTGTAATAAGTTCACAACAGTTCACATAAACTTGATAATACAAGTACATGGGCACTTTATTTAATGCATTGGTTTATGTCATCTGTATACCATTCTTGATCATAAAAATAATAAAGACCAATTAAGAAACAAAGTTATGAGATCTGATATGTCCTAGTAAATAGAAATTGTGTGATCGAAGCAACAAGGTCAGGTAGCAGATTGAAATAATTATAATGGATAATCAAAGTTCGTCTTATTGTCGAAAGAAATATCGACAATCGTGTGTTCGGTCAAAAGGCGCCATCATAGTTCTCGTATATTGCTTCTTTTTTTACATGATTGCTTCTATTTATTCACCTCAAATTTTAAAGGCCTTACGGGAAAGAACTCACTTAACCATGTTATTTAACATTATATTTGGTGGATTATCTGCATTGTGTATCTTATATCCCCTTCTTGGATTAGTGAGTGAGTACTGGAAAAGGTACAAAATAGTTATGGCTGGAGTTATAATGTTGTCAGTTAATACTATCATATTAATTGTAATAATTTTGGGGTTTCATATACTTTCAAATAAGAATATAGCATTGTATGTTCTCACACTAATTGTGGCCTTCCTTTATTTCATTGGTCTGTGTTTATTTGAAGCAAACATTATTCAGTTTGGTACTGATCAACTTCAATTTGCTCCCTCCGAGGAATTAAGTAGCTTTGTTCACTGGCTGTCTTGGGTTCGTGCAGTGTCGTTTTTTTCCATTTCACTAATGACAACTGCTGTTCTCAAGAGTGGACAACCTGCGTTTGATGCTGGATATGGAATGGTAATAGCTACTATATTACTTGCTATAATTGGTGTTTGGTTTTTGTATCCCTTCAAACGTCATCTTATTATTGACCCAGCTCAACGCAACAATCCTGTCAAACTAATATGGAAAGTGATGAGATATGCTTGGACTCACAAACAAGCAGTTAGCCGTAGTGCCTTTACTTATGGAGAGCCTCCTCCTTCTAGACTAGATTTTGGTAAAGAAAGATATGGAGGACCATTTACCACTACACAAGTAGAGGATGTCAAAAGCTTCTGTTTTATTTTTTTTATTATTTTTGGGAGTTTTGGTTTTTCTATCCGAGAATCTATATACAATCTCTATAATGTCACTATTCCAGTACCTCTGAATAGTAGCGATAGTGATCTTTTGATTGATGGTGTAGTTCTTAATTTTCCAGCAATATTAACATATTTTGTAGTGGCTGTAACTATCCCTATTCATCAGTTTTTGATTGTTCCTTACTTCTCTTGCTGCATTCCAAGTATATTGATACGTATCTGGATTGGACTAGTGTTGGTTCTATTACAGATGGCAATATTTACTTTTATTACTACTGATTCTGACAACCTCTTTAGATATCGTTTGGTTGGTTTGGTTGTGCTGCAGGTTATTGCAGGTATGAGTGACATATTGGTTTTCATTGGCATTTTAGAGTTCATTTTAGCTCAAGGACCTCGTACAATGCAAGGCATATTGATAGGATTGTGGTTGATGCAGTATAACTTTTTTCATTTGATGGATGTACTCACATCGTACTATTGCAATCGATATCCTAAAGTGTATATATATTACGCTGTAAAAACAGCTCTTGTTTTGATCTCAGTCATTGTTTATACTATTGCTGCATATAAATACAAGTATAGACAACGTAATGAACTATCTGATGTCAACGAAAGAGTTATCATTACAGAATATACTGAGAGACGACTAGACTTGGAGGAACAACTACAGAGAAATCAAAACAGTGAACAAACATCATTTTATATTTTATCTGAAGTTTCATAATATCATATTTATTTTCCAACATGTATAGCGAAAATAATTATATGAAAATTTTTCTATTAAATGCATGAGTGTTATGTATTTTTTAAATTTACTATAATGCTGTGTTTATTAATTTTATTTGAAATCTTTTCAACACATTTAGTCCAATAACATTGTGATAAACTTATAGAGACTATTTGCCATTTTGTTTTGATTTATTTAATAACACAGTTGTCTGTAGTTTTGAATTGGTATATATAGTAACTGCTGTATTTGGTCTCTCAATACATCTGTTATCTTCCAAATAAAACGTAACTTAATAATTGAACAATTGCAAGCTCAAAATACTAATCCTGTCAAACTAATCTGGAGAGTAATGAGATATGTTTGGAAATATAATTACATCATCTATAAATTATTATAAGTGCTATAGATCCAGAACTTTCTGAAAGGAATAGAAAATGATATAAAGCACCCAATATGCTATTCGTCAGAGTTCTGAAAACAATATAGTCTGATCAAAGGTAATGTCTGTATGAGTGAGTCTAATATAGTTATTAGTGTTTCATGTGTACAGGTATATTGACTACTGTATTAACATTGGGGTTTAAAATAAATTACAAAGATACAATACAGGCATATTTGTAAAAAGGTATGGAATATCCAAAGTTTGGAAATCACTTATCTGTACAAGTAAATTTTTTACTTGTCCATTGCCATCATGGCATAGCACTCATTTCTCATGAGCACTATTATTTATATATGCAAATGTTATATATGCATGCATTCTGCTTTCCATATATTTTGGATGACATAGTATGTATTTACATAAAATGATACTACCAATTTCTCACTTTCTCTACAATACATGTATGTTATGATCAAAACTTGAACCCAACATATTGACCACTGACACACTTAGCAATTACTGATGTCATATAAAATTGGAGTATTAAACATAAAAATGAATACCTATTATGTACTTAATATCATGCTGTTAAATAACAGAAAATGAAATGGCACAATGGGATTAGATTAATAATAGCAAAATCTCTATATTAACTATTGTTGACAATAATTCTATTTAGTATCTTGTAAATCAGGATAATGAAGTCTAAAAATAATTAATTAACTGGTTGTCTATTGTATTGTATGAAGTAGTAGGTGATAAGCATGATTATGTATTAACTTGTGGCCAAAGATGAAGGGTGAACTCATTAATGAAGGGTGTTAAAAAGTATGCAACTTTCAATGTTAGTATTGAATTACAGGAGAATAGATTAGAGAAAATCTCACACATTATTTTAGAGGAAATGTCCTATTGAAATGTCTGGAGTTAACATAAAGACTATTATTGTGAGGTAAATACATATCATTTAGTCTCTGGTATAAATGTCTACCTTCTAATAATTTGAGCTGGTCATGTAAGTGCTAAGTTTTAGTTATCTCATTTATGCTATTGATGATTGTTTACGTTCAATGACTCTTAGATGGCTTTTCAAAGGAATGTACGAGGGCTTCATCGTTCTATATATAGAAATCTAGTTACAAAAACTATATGGTCATTGTTTTGATTGTGGCTAATAAATATATAGTTATTAATTGAAAAAAATGGCTGATAAACTAACTTCATTAATCTCTGTCTCTCGTGTTCATCATGACATTTTCTCTTCTTTCATTAAAAGACTTAAATTATCTTGCGTTCGTTCTAAAGGAGCTCAGTTGGTTGTTGTATGGAGTGTTCTGTCAGTTACATCTTATGCCAATATTCAAGTACCTAACATTAATATATAGTAACCACTCTCATATGATCAATTCTTTCAACCATTGTTGATTAAGTGTTCTGATTGCAGCCTATGGTATAACTCTATATGATGATTTATCAAACCTTTCATCTCAATACTTTTCAACTTTGAACCAACAGTCAAATAGAACTGTTGTGTTTACTGAGACATTAGTTCTAGCTTTTCCATTAATAATACCATTTTCTTTATATGCTGTCTTTGTTCCAATATTTCAATTTATAATTGTTCCTTTTTTTTCTTGCTTCATTCCTAGCATGTCAAAATGTATGTGGATTGGACTAGTAGTTTTGCTACTACAGTTGTCTGCTACAACTGCTATTGCTGTTATAGTGAATAAAGATGTTAGCAGAGTTTGTGATGATTGTGTCTGCTTTGACTTTTCTTCATATAACACCTCTTTTGTAGGAATGGAAATTTTTACATTACCATACCCTGTTTTCATTGTACCACAATTGTTCTTAGGTCTTTGTATAGTCCTTCTTTTTATTGCTGGCTTTGAATTTATATTGGCTCAAAGTCCTCGAAGTATGCAAGGATCGTTGATTGGATTATGGCTTATTGGAAACACTCTTCATAACATCAATAATACCATTTTTCCTTTTTCTTTTAGTTGTCGCTGGGAATATTATGCTATTAAAACATGTCTTGTTCTGCTTTCAATCATTGTTTATACTATAGCTGCATATAAATACAAGTATAGACAACGTAATGAACTATCTGATGTTAATGAGAGAGTAATCATTACACAATATACTGAAAAACAACTAGACAATGAGGAAAAATATGAAAGATTAGAGAGTAACAAGCTGTCTTATGACATTGACTCTTTGGTTGTGAATTGATTGCATTGTGGACATATGTGTTAAGTTTTGTCAAATGTTATTAAGTTGTTTTTGTCAGATTTATTCTTAGCCAACACACTTAATTTTGTCATTGTAATAGTGTTTTTAATACTAGCTAAATGTTGCAAGTTATGAGTGAGAGGTAATAAAGTCAACATACATTTGATATATAGCTGAAGAACATTATGAAAGATATTTTGACCAGGAATATCAAGTAAAAGTAATGGATTCTAATTAAGTGTATAGAATAAAACATACATTTTGTTATGAATTGGCATCTTAAGTTTATGTATATATTTTACAGATAAATGACTTCATACACGTAGTTTTTATTGAAAGAATATTTTAATGATGATTTTTAAACTTTTGCAACTATTTTAAGCTTTTTCACACATACTCCATGCACAATTAGCTACATCAAAATGTGATTACACATGAAGCAATATCTAATACATACTTATTAGAGTAGCTTGAATAAATGAAATTTGTTCTCTATGCAAATAGTCAATGCAATAGTAAATAGTAATCAAAACAGTATATGACATTAACTTTTATTTTGCATTACATGAAACTTGAAAATCATTCAATCAATTGTTTGTGTAGTATCGTTCTAAACATCGCTATTGTACCTAACAATAATCAATGAACAATTTAATGATGATACTTATGTTAGAGATAATTATTCTGCATACCACAAGGGTAGGTTTTTTTAACTCCTCCCAAACATTAAATTAATTTCTCTAGTGAAAAGTAGCTGTTCTAGTCTGTATTAATAACCCAATGACTCTCTATGTTAATAATTGGGAAAAATTGGTACATGTTAATTAGTATATATAAATGATGTTTAAAAGCAAGGTCATCACATTTAGCAAGGATAAAATCAAGACAACAGGTGGAAAATATTGCCAACAATCTTTTGCTTGATAATACATCTACTAAACATTAGGAAATGCTTAATATATAAAGTGGCTAAGAACAATAGTATTTAAGTTTATTTATGGATTTATTAAACTAACAATTTTAGACAATTTTAAAAACAATAATTAACCATAATTATATGGAACTCTTTAGAAATATATATAATTCGTCGTATCTCTAACTTGCAGGAAAAATGTCAACTCATCCATTCTTCCTTGCTAACAGCTTAGAAGACTAGAAATTAAAATTAAATACTATACTTGATTCTTCATAGTTGTTAAGACATCTGTTTATTCAAAACGATAGAGAGTTCGTTATATTCAGTCAATAAGACAGATCACAATTGATAATTGGTCTTGACATAGAAACAATATAGAATAACAATCATATAAATAGGATTATTGAAAGAGTTTAATACTTTAAATTTCCTTATGATGTCATCAGCACAACAGATGATCTTGTACTTCAACAAACCTTTAAGATACATACTCTTTTCTTTCTATTCCTTGTATAAGTGACATTTTATATTTATTGCTGTATTATGTGATATAAAATATGGTATAATTATATACATTGTTGTGTCACATATGCATACTTCACACTGCTGTCTTGTATATACACTATCTGTCAATAATTCCACATAAAATATGAGCATCAAAAAGAAATCACCATCAGAAAAAATGGGTTTAGTCACAAGTGATCTATTAGTGGATCGGGAATTATATGATCTGTCAATGTCTTCAAAATAGGTAAGAGCGACGCACAGATGAAAGCACATATAAATACATTAAAAATCATTTACATGAACACCCAATCAGTATCAGTCTTACATGTTTTTTATTCAATCTTGGATGAATACCATTGACTGAGTGTTTATTAATGTATAATAATTTTAATGAAAATTTGGTTGATATACTTATATTTCTCTAATGCTAATGATTTGGATATTTATTTAGCAATTGTTATATTAAGTTGTATTTTCATCCTTACCTTGTTTCTTTACTTTTTGGTACTGTCATTCCCACATCATATTTAACTTTTTATAGTTCTATTTATTTACTGTCTTTTTTAATTACTATGATCTGAGTTGTGCATATCTTCTGTCTACTAGTCATAAAGTGCCTTCTTGTTTACAACAAAGTTTTTTTTTAAATTTAAACCTTACAGCATAATGATATTCATAAACTTCTGAACTGATTCGATATATAGCTCAAGCAGAAAGTCTGAAATGTTTGTAAATGGATTCTAGATCTATACTCCTATTTTTATTACTTCTTGTTGTTAAATTGAAAAATTGTGATCATGACACATCTTTTAGTCAATTTATTGTAATATCCAGCTACTACAATTATAAATTTATGCTCACCATCCTTCAGTTTGTTAATATAGAGACTAATAGGTCATTTACTTAATATGTTAAGTATATCTACAATGTCAGGAATTCATATAGATAATGTCATGTCATTTTTCATGAATATTATATGCAGCATTATATAATTTAAAGAGTATTAATATTGTCAATTATAATTTATTAAACCTCTGTTTATAACTAGCTATATTGCATACTGAACAAAATATTCAAGTAAAAACTCTTTAATCGTTGTCATGCAATGAATATGTGAGATCATTTTTAGTACAGTACATAATATAGTGAGTAACTATATAGACAACCTAAGACGTACAAATCTTTATTATTTATGCCAAAAAATATAATCGAATTAATTATAAGTATTTTGTGTGTATGCGTATGTGTCAGTGTGAACAATTACAATAAAGCAGTGCCTAGTAACAAGTAGTTGTAGTCATTGCATTTTTTAGGTTTTAAATGAAAAAATTATCATTATTCTTATGTCAATATTAAAATGTAAATATTCATTATTCCTAAAAAGATTTTGTTGAAGTGCAATTTTAGTAGAGTAAGTAATGTGTGTGTGTTGGGGTACAGTATATGTATATACATCGTTAGAATCTATCAAATATGTCTGTGTTTGATCAAAAGGAGCAATGTTAATTATAGTTATCCCTATTATACTGGCCAATATCACCATTATGTCTGAAGTTCTTTCTGTATATTTCATTGACAAATATTCTTTTCTTATATTTTGGTGCAATTGGATTGTACCATTTGTTTGTTAGGTGAGAAATGCTGGCATAAAACAAAGTAGAATTTAGGATTTCTTGTCCAATCACCATTGTGCACTTAGCAATTATTAAAATATAATTATATTATTAATAGAATTAAAACTAATATGAATGAGTAGCCATCATTTCTTAATGAATTTAATTGATTCTGTGTAATTGCATGTATTCTGAAAATTGTATGAGTTAGTTGAATTGAGCAAGTGGTAATAGTTTGTTGAGATAATATTGTTTGATGAGTTGACTATAGAATAGATTGAGATGGTGATACATGATGTGATAGATAAGTTAATGTAATAATTGGCTATGGTTGCTAACAGTATGTTTGTGTGAATTTGTTACCTATATATAAGTTGATTAATGTGTTTATTGCATTTGACTTCTCTATATGGTGTGAGTTAAATTGAATCAACTTTTAAAGGAATGATAATTTCTCATAACTCACATAATGAACTGGTATGATAAAAGTATCTATCCTATCATCAGTTACTATCTCAATTTCTTGTACATTTGGCTCACTTAACATCAAATGATTATCACTTGTGCAAATTTTCTAGCTTATTAATGTCACAATCTGTGTACCAAATACAGTAATTTTAATTTTTGTTAGTTCAGATGGATCATGATGATTCCATGTATAGGCTTGTTCAAACAGGGGTAGTTACTGGACAGCCATACTACTATTGAAAGCCATTTTATTTATAGATATTAACTCAAGCTAGATACTTATAATGAGCTGTGCTTATATATTCTATAGCTTTTAAGAACGTTTGGATCTACATCAATTTCATCATGATCAGGATATGTAATTACTATTGCTGTTATAATTATGACAATGTATTGAAACCAAAAAAATAATGATTATGTAAACAGTGAAAATTATTATAAGACATATACTAAAATTTTTTTGTTCATTTGCTGATTCTAAGTAAATGATGTATAGAGCATTAAACAAATTTGAATGGCAGAATTACAACTTTTAATGTCTAGTAACTCTACAGTTAAAAATATATTGTCTTCTTGTTATATTAGCACATGTAAAAATGCTTGTGTTCAGTCAAAGAGAGCAGTGTTAGTTTTAGTTATCAATATTCTACTGGCTAGCATCACAATTCTATCTGGAGCTCTTTCTACACGTTTCACTGACAAATATTCTTTTCTTAAAATTGCTGCAATTGGAGTGTACTATCTTTTCTATCCTATCCTTGGTTTGGTAGGTGAGAAATGGATGAGATATAAAGTGATGATAAATGGAATGGAATTAATATGTGTTGCATTCGTCATTATAACTATATCTTTAGTGGGTCTGTTTCTAAAGTTGCAACCTTATTGATAATTCTAAGTTGTCCTTTCTTTCTTGGATATGGCTTGTTTGAGGCTAATGTGATACAGTTTGGTACTGATCAATGGTAATTTTCTTCTGAAGAAGAATTGAGTAGTTTTATTTACTGGCTGTAGTACTTGTAATGGAATCTATTGTAATAGGATTAGTACATAATAACACTATGTATTATGTTTTTACAGTTATATTTGGCTCTGGTTATTTTGTTTATTCTTTGCATTCTTGTCTTTTTGTTGTTTTAAGCATCACTTGGTTATTGAACCAGCTCAACACAACAATCCTGTCAAATTAATAAGTATAGTAATAAAGTATGCTTGGAAACACAAACAACCAGTGAGACGTAGTGCCTTTACATTTGGTGAATCTCCTCCTTCAAGATTAGATTTATCTATAAGAGAGATATGGTGGACCATTTACTACTGTACAAGTAGAGGATGTGAGAAGCTTTTTTTACATATTCAGTATAGTTTTGGGAATGTCTAGATATGGACTTCTTGATTCTAAATCAAAGATTTTAGATCAATATTTACAAATTGTGAGACTGAAAAATGTCACATATTTCAATATGATGGAAAATGTGCTCTTAATATATCCTCTGACTATACGATATTGTGTGATTGTATTTGCTCTTCCTTTATATCAATTTGTAATTATTCTTTGCTTTTCTCACTTCATTCCTAGTATATGTTAAAACGTATATAGATTGGACTAGTGGCACTGTTAGTAGAGTCTATAATGACAACTCTAGATACATGATAACTTATGACTTTAGAAATGCATCAAATTAATGACAACATCTGTTTTTCATTCTCTGCCACCATAACCTTTGAAAAGGAACTACAATATAATGAACTCACACTACCTTTCTATTATCAAGGTTGTTCCTCAGTTTCTTGCTGGTATTAGTATTGTTTTCGTAAGGTTCACAAGTTTTGAGTTTATATTTTTAACATTAAAATAAAATATTATATTATATCATTGATAAAATTAATGCTATAATATCAAAAAACAACTCACTGTAAAAAATTGACTGTTGATTTACCCAATATAATGTTATACAGGTTACATGTAGCAAACTGAAAATGAAAACATAATACTATTTTGATTATTATTGTCCTATAAAATTAATTGTTTTTATTTTTTTTTTAAAAATATTAGTTCAGACATTTTGTAAACAGTTTACATCATGCAACCTGTACCATCATACTATATCAACCAATCAGTTTTTACAGTGCTGTATGTATACAATACTGAGATGTTATAACATTGGTTTGTCTGGTCACAAATGTTTTAAAGGAAGTGGTTCTTTTTGTCTTGTTATTGTTATGACAATATATTGAAACCAAAAACATAAAGATTAATATGTAAACAGTGAAATTATTATAAGACATATACTAATACTTTTTGTTCATTTATTGATTCTAAGTGGATATTGTATAGACCATACAACAGAGTTTAATGTCAGAATCCCAACCTTTAATCACAAGTAACTCTTCAGGTAAAAATATATTGTATTCTTGTTACAGGAGCAGGGGTAAAAATGTTTGTGCTCGATCAAAGGGAGCTCTGTTAGTTGACGTTATCAGTATTCTACTGGCTAATATAGTCATTATATCTGGAGGTCTTTCTACACATTTCACTGACAAATATTCTTTTCTTATATTTGCTGCAATTGGAACATACTATCTTTTCTATCCTATCCTTGGTTTGTTAGGTGAGAAATGGATGAGATATAAAGTGATGATAATTGGAATGGTATTAATATGTGTGGGATTTGTCATCATTACGGTATCTTTAGTTGTTCTGTACTATATACAGCTTGATAGCATTTCAGTTGTGACTGTATCAATAACCTTAACTTTTCCTTTCTTTCTTGGATATGGCTTGCTTCAGGCTAATGTGGTACAGTTTGGTACTGATCAACTTCAGTTTTCTCCTTCTGAAGAATTGAGTAGTTTTATTTACTGGTTTTTGTACATGTATTTTTGCCCACTAGCTGTAGTACTTGTGATGTCATCTATTGTTACAGGATTAGTACATAATAACACTATCTATTATGCTTTTACTGTTATATTTGGCTCTGGTTATTTTTTTATTTTCTTTGCAATCTTGTCTTTTTGTTGTTTTAAGCATCACTTGGTTATTGAACCAGCTCAACACAACAATCCTGTCAAATTAATATGGAGAGTAATAAAGTATGCTTGGAAACACAAACAACCAGTGAGACGTAGTGCCTTTACATTTGGTGAATCTCCTCCTTCAAGATTGGACTTAGCTAAAGAGAGATATGGAGGACCATTTACTACTGTACAAGTAGAGGATGTGAAAAGCTTTTTGTACATACTCAGTATACTTTTGGGAATCTTTGCATATGGCCTTCTTGACACTAAATCAAAGATTTTAGATCAATATTCACGACTCGTACGACTAAAAAATGACACATATAATAATGTGATGGAAAGTATGCTATTAATATATCCTCTGACTATACCATATTGTGTGATTCTATTTGCTGTTCCTTTATATCAATTTATAATTATTCCTTTCTTCTCTCGCTTCATTCCTAGTATGTTAAAACGTATATGGATTGGACTAGTGGCGCTGGTAGTAGAGTCTATAATAACAACTCTTATAAGCTACATGATAAATCATGACTTTGGAAGTGTCTTAATTAATGAAAATATCTGTTTATCCTATACTGACAATATAACATTTGAAAATGGATTACAATCAAATGAACTAACACTACCTTACTATATCATGGCTGTCCCTCAGTTTTTTGCTGGTATTAGTATTTTTTTCGTAAGGTTCACAAGTTTTGAATTTATTTTAGCTCAAGGTCCTCGTACTATGCAAGGATTGTTAATTGGAATATGGTTCATGCATAATAGCATTTATTGTGTACATCTAACTCTTGCAAGTTCACAATATGGTTGTTACTGGGAGTATTATGCTGTTAAGACAGGTGTTGTTTTCATTTTAGTAATTGTTTATACTATTGCTGCATATAAATACAAGTATTGTTGTGGTGTAAGAGTTAATTAATATGTTTGGGTGGTACTAATTAATACATCTAACGTTATTTAAATCTGTCTTAACAATTTTCATTTAAAAATTCAACAATATTTTTTATAAGTGTTGATGGACATGCTTCATGTTCTATGAGATTTAAAGTTTATATCATAGGTTTAATGATCCATTTTATGTATACTTTGCGTTAGATTTTCAACAAAAACAATAAAGCAAACAGTACCAGTACTGTCATAAATATATATAGAATAAATATAGAATAGTTATGCATATATACCAACTGTATTTATAAAAAACTGAGATGTTTGAGATGTTTTAACAGTGCATGATTTGATCACAAATCAGGTCTCAAATGTTTTGAAAGAAGTGGTACCTTTTAGCAAATGAGGTCACAATTACTAACTTTCTTGTTATTGTTATGACAATGACAATGAAACATAAAGGTCAGGCAAACAGTGAAATTATTATAAGACATATACTAATATTTTTTTGTTTATTTTCCAATTCTAATTCTGGATATTGTATAGACCATTAAGCAGAGTTGAATGGCAGAATCACAACCTTTAATCACAAGTAACTCTTCAGGTAAAAATAATACTCTTGCAATATAAAAAAACCTTAAAATGGAGAATTAAAGTAACATGTTATAAATTTTAGTATCATTTCTAAAAGACTTAATTAGTATTAGATAACAAATTAAATTATATTTATTTATTAATACTATTGCTAAGTTCTCTTTACTTTGCTATGTTTATTCGAGGTAAATGTAAATGTAGTAATATGTCCAAGTAAACAATAGATGTATTATTATAGAATCGACTTTTAAAGAAATGATAATTCCTCATAACATTATTAGCGATGAAATATAGAGTAAGGAATATAGAAATGAAGACTACATAAAGACTATATTATGTCTGTTTTGTGCAGTTCCTATAGGTCCAAGAGAAAACATTATAATACATTATGCAAGGTTTTTAATTGGAATATGGTTCATGCATTATAACATCTATTGTGTACATCAAACTATGAGAAGTTTACGATATGGTTGTTACTGTCAGTATTATGCTGTTAAGACAGGAATTATTGTCATTTCAGTAATTGCTTTCACTATTACTGCATATAAATACAAGTATAGACAACGTGATGAACTATCTGATGTCAATGAGAGAATTATCATTGCAGAATATTGAAGACAATTGGAGCAGAACAATGGCACAGACGATGATAAGACAATCATGATGATTATAGTGACTTCAATTACAACTGATGTTAATCCCCTTGATTATATTTACTGCCTTTTCATTCACATTGACTTATTTAGTTTTGATTATTTTACTCTACAATTATCTTTATTTGACTAGGATATCATTTTTATATTTAACCTTGTGAGTAGTGAGTATGCTATTATTATTAAAATTGAAAATTGGACGTAATTTAAAAATACCTCTTTGATATGATTTCTTCACCAAAAATACCTCAGACCTTGTGAAAGAGGTATACATTTACACATAGTAAAATTCCATTTTATCTTTGACCACAAAATACTTTTTTCCTCATTATGCTCTCTTGAAAGCAATGAATGAGACATATTTGATATGAATTATGCATTTTTTATTTCGTAATATTGTCATCTTTTAAGTATATAACAATTAAGCCTTTTTTTGAGATTCAGTTCTACGTAAAAGCTTTTTATAAATACTTAGTATTATTTTGAAGATGCTTAGATATGGCCTTTTCAACACTGAAACTAAATTCTTTGATCAATTTTTAATTTTTAAGAAGACTGATTGTTTAAACAGTTTCATGGAAAATCTGTTACTGACATATCCACTAACAGTTGTATATTTCGTCATTATATTTGCTGTTCCTTTCTATCACTTAATAATACTTCCTTTCTTCTCTGCTTGGATTCTTAGTTTGTTGAAACGTACATTGATTGGACTAGTGGCACTGTTAGTAGAGTCTATAATTACAAGTTGTATTAGCTATTTCATGACTAGCTATATAGAAATATTAAAATGCCTTATACCAATGACTTGTGTTTATTCTATACCAACAGTATAACAATTCAAAATGAACTTCTATCAGATGAACTCGCACTTTGTTTCTATATAATGGCTATATAATGGCTAAATAATGGTTGTATAATGGTTATACAATGGCTATATAATGGCTATATAATGGTTATATAATGGCTATATAATGGCTATATATTAGCTATATAATGGCTATATAATGGCTCTATAATGGTTATATAATGGCTATATAATGGCTATATAATGGCTATATATTAGCTATATAATGGCTACATAATGGCTATATAATGGTTATATAATGGCTAAATAATGACTATATAATGGCTATATAATGGTTATATAATGGTTATATAATGGTTATATAATGGCTATATATTGGTTATATAATGGCTATAAATTAGTTATATAATGGCTATATAATGGCTATATAATGGTTATATAATGGCTATGTAATGGTTATATAATGGTTATATAATGGCTAAACAATGGTTATATAATGGTTATAATTATAATGGCTATATAATGGCTGGTATTAATCTTTCACTTGTTTACAAGTTATTGAGTTTATTCCCAATACTTTGTTAATAATGTTTTTCACCAAAAATTGCAAACTTAAGTAAATAGATTAGATAGATATAATCTGTCAACACTTTCATGTTTTGTAAACTATGGAATATAATATAATATATGCATTGCTGTGTCACGTACTGAGTATGTTTTATGAGAAATACAAGTCACATTATTGGGCATGTTGGAATACAAACGTATTCATGCATATATATATATATATATATATATAATATAATATATAATATATATATACATATATGCATGTATGTAAAAAGTAGGAATGTTAGTCCTCTCTTACATTAAAAATTTGGATACTTATGTAGACATTTTGACATAGAATTGCTTTTTTCCCGTAACTTGTTTCTTTTAAGTATTGTCATATCTACATCTCCTTTCATTCTTTAAATGTTCATTACTTGTTGTCCTTATCAATTATATGATTTGAATTGTGGGCATCTTAATAGTTAATAAAGTCTCTTATTGTTTACAACAAAGTCTAATGTTTTCTTATATGTATTCTTTGCAATACATTAATTAGTTAGCTCAACACAACAATCCTGTCAAATTAATATGGAGAGTAATAAAGTATGCTTGGAAACACAAACAATTGCAACCAGTGAGACGTAGTGCCTTTACCTTTGCTACTACTATGTTGAAATTGTATAGGCCACTAACCAGAGTTGAATGGCAGAATCAAATCTATTAATATCTAGTAACTTTTCAGGTAAAAATATATTTTATTTTGTGACTACGTATTGAAACTAAAAACATAATGTTTACGCAAACCGTGAAAATTATTACAAGACATAATACTGTTTTTTTTGTTCATTTGTCGATTCTAAGTAGACATTGTATGGCCATAAAGAAGAATTGAATGGCAGAATCAAACCCTTTAATATCTAGTAACTCTTCAGGTAAAAATATATTATCTTCTTGCAATTGTTATAGGAGCAGGTACAAATATGTTTGTCTTCAATCAAAAGGAGCACTGCTAGTTTTAGTTATCAGTATTCTACTGGCTAATATCAATACTATATCTGGAGCTCTTTCTACACATTTTATTGACAAATATTCTTTTCTTATATTTGCTGCAATTGGATTGTACTATCCTTTCTACCCTATCCTTGGTTTGTTAGGTGAGAAATGGATGAGATATAAAGTATTGATAATTGGAATGGTATTAATATGTGTGGGATTTGTCATCATAACAGTATCTTTAGTGGGTCTATATTTTATACAGCTTGATAGCATTTCAGTTGTGACTGTATCAATAACCTTAACTTGTCCTTTCTTTCTTGGTTATGGCTTACTTCAGGCTAATGTGATCCAGTTTGGTACTGATCAACTACAGTTTTCACCTTCTGAAGAATTGAGTAGTTTTATTTACTGTTTTTTGTACATGTATTATTGCCCACTAGCTGTAGTACTTGTAATGGCATCTATTGTAACAGGATTAGTACATAATAACACTATCTATTATGTTTTTACTGTTATATTTGGCTCTGGTTATTTTTTTATTATCTTCGCAATCTTGTCTTTTTGTTGTTTTAAGCATCACTTGGTTATTGAACCAGCTCAACACAACAATCCTGTCAAATTAATATGGAGAGTAATAAAGTATGCTTGGAAACACAAACAACCAGTGAGACGTAGTGCCTTTACCTTTGGTGAATCTCCTCCTTCAAGATTAGATTTAGCTAAAGAGAGATATGGAGGACCATTTACTACTGTACAAGTAGAGGATGTGAAAAGCTTTTTGTACATACTCAGTATACTTTTGGGAATCTCTGGATATGGGCTTCTTGATACTAAATCAAAGATCTTAGATCAATACTTACGAGTCGTACGACTAAAAGATGTCACGTATTACAATGTGATGGGAAAGTATGCTATTAATATATCCTCTGGCTATACCATATTGTGTGATCTTATTTGCTGTTCCTTTATATCAATTTGTAATTATTCCTTTCTTCTCTCACTTTATTCCTAGTATGTTGAAACGTATATGGATTGGATTAGTGGCACTGTTAGTAGAGTCTGTAATGACAACTCTTATTAGCTACATGATAAACCATGACATTGGAAATGCCTTAATTAATGAAGACATTTGTTTGTCATTTACTGACAACATAACTTTTGAAAATGGATTACAATCAAATGAACTAACACTACCTTACTATATCATGGCTGTCCCTCAATTTTTTGCTGATATTTCTATTTTTTTTGTAAGGTTCACAAGTTTTGAGTTTATTTTAGCTCAAGGTCCTCGTACTAGGCAAGGATTGTTAATTGGAATATGGTTCATGCATCTTAGCACTTATTGTGTAAATTTAACTCTGACAAGCTCACAATATGGTTGTTACTGGGAGTATTATGCTGTTAAGACAGGTGTTGTTTTCATTTTAGTAATTGTTTACACTATTGCTGCATATAAATACAAGTATAGACAACGTAATGAACCCTCTGATGTTAATGAGAGAATTATCATTACAGAATATATTGAAAGACAATTGGACCAGAACTATGGCAGCGATGATGATGAACACAATGAAGATGATTATAGTGACTACAATTACAACTGATGTTAATCTCCTTGAATATATTTACAGGCTTTTCATACACATTGACTTATTCTGTTTTGATTATTAATTTTTACTTTACATTTATGTTTATTTGACTAGTATATCCCTTTTATATTTAATAGTGTGAGTAGTGAGTATGCTATTATTATTGAAATAGAAAGTTGGATGTAATTGAAAATACCTTCTTGTTTTAATCATTAAAAATACCTCAAACCTTGTTTAAAAGTTACATTTTACACATAGCAAAATTCCATTTTATCTTTGACCACAAAATTTTCCTCATTATGCTCTCTTGAAAGCAATGAATGAGACATATTTTTATATGAATTGTACATTTCTTGTCTGGTAATATTGTCATCTGTTTTGAAGTATATAACAATTAAGCATTTTTTTGACATGCAGTTCTACAAAACACGTACTCAAAGTAGAGAAAGTGCAGCTACGAAAAAAATTGTACAATATTTACATAACTCATGAGCTTAGGTAATTCTAGACATGAACATCAGGGGGGCCCTGCATAAGTACTAAATATGTTGTGCTATTGTAAACTATGGTACATTAATATATACATTGTTGTGTCACATGTGAACACTTTCACAATGCTACCTTGTATATATACCGTATCAACCAGTAGTACTTTACTAATTATATTTTACATAAATCATAAAATAGAAGAGTCATATAATAGGTAGCTTAAGAATATATAGTATGTGTATATATATATATATATATATATATATATGTATATATATATATATATATTAATAACTGCTAAGTCAACGTATCTTTTTGTATCATCAATGATCTAATAGAAAATCTTATCTAACAACAAAAGATAAAAACATTTAAAGAAAAAGCACCAGCTATATTTAAAGATGACTATGTAAAATGGGAAGGACCAATGTTAATCTTTTATTACTTCAAACGTACAAATTATGATATAGATTTGTATTTTCATCCTATCTTATTTCTTTTCTTTTTGACATTTCATCATCCTTACATGTCCTTTCATATTTTTTATTATTTCTTGTCCTTTTAAACTATTATGATTTGAATTGTCCCCATCATTTGTCAAGTTAATAAAATATGCTTTAGTTTACAACAAATTCTAGTGATTATCTTAAATGGGTGTGCTTATATATATATGTATATATATATATATATGTTTGCACGTATGTATGATAAATTGATTAGATATAAAGTTTTAGTGGTTGAAATAATAAAAGTTGTATTGTTTGTGTTTGTCAAACATATAACATGGATACAATGACAAGATAAGGAAGCACCAATATAATGGATATTATTGGTAATAGATACTATAAAACTATTGGAACCATCTTTATGCATAAAAAATAAATATTGATCGTAAAGTTTTAATTTAGTATCAAGCAACTATATCCAAAAGTCCCTAAAAAAAAGTATGTATAGAAAGCTTTTGACATCCTTCACATGTATAGTATAGTAGTATATGGTCCTCTCTATCTTTCTTTCTCTAGGTCAAATCTGGAGGGAAAAGCTCTCCATAAGTAAAGGCACTACATATAATATAACTAAATTAACTGAAAATAGATATGATTGGTGATTTAACCAATAAATGGTAATATACATTGTACAGTATACAAACTGTTTTCATTTCTAACATACTATAAGAATAACTAAACTCGATCAATAGTCAATAAAATAATAGTACACTTGATGAAAGAAATATGATGTTGACTTTTAGTTTACATCAAATACATTTCTACAGATAACAATACTAGGAATGTAGCGGAGAAGAAACAAACTATTTTTTAATTGATAGAATGGAACAGCTAATGGAAGGATAGTACAAGAAACAAGAGTGCAAGCAGACAATAAGTATATATATATATATATATATATACATATACATACATATATATATATACCAGAATGAAATAATTTTAAAACATGAAATAAATGGTGGTTTTATAAACAAAGTCTGTTACTAGGAAGGAGTAAATGGTATTAATAAAAGCAAGTACAAAACACACATATTATTATAAAACTTTATTGTTTACTTATTTGAAAGTAGTGCCTATAGATCAGCAGAAAGTCACAGCATCTTTATGTTTAGAGTTTTCGGAGTGGGGTTCAGTATAACAGACAGCAAAGTATCCATTTCCTGTTAGACAAATAGGGATATCCGAGATGACGTCATTTAATAACACGCAATAATTTTTATACATACTTAGTATTGTTTTGGAACTGTTTAGATATGGCCTTTTCGACACTGAAACAAAATCTCTGACCAATATTTACTTTTTATAGAAAACTGATGGTTTGAACAGTTTCTTGGAAAGTCTGTTACTGGCATATCGACTTACAGTTCTTTATCTTGTCGTTGTATTTGCTGTTCCTTTCTATCAATTTATAATAGTTCCCTTCTTCCCTTTTTATATTCCTAGTATGTTGAAACATATATGGATTGGACTAGTGGCACAGTTAGTAGAGTCTATAATTACAAGTTGCATTAGCTATTTCATGAACTCACACTTCCTTTCTATATATTGACTGTTCCTCATTTTTTTCTGATATTAGTCTTTTGCTTGTTCAGTTACAGGTATTAAGTTTATTCTAGCTCAAGGTCCTCATTCTATGCAAGGATTCTTAATTAAAATATGGTACATAAACAATAGCATTTATTGTGCACATTTAACTCTGACAAGCTATCCATTAGGATGCAGTTGGAAGTACTATCCTGTTAAGACAAGTGTTGTTTTTATTGCAGTCATTGTTTACACTATTGCTGCATATAAATATAAATATAGACAACGTAAAGAACTATCTGATGTTAATGAGAGAGTTATCATAGCAGAATATACTGAAAGACAACTAGAGCAGGAATATGGCACAAATGACATATTTCCATATAAATCTCCATTATAAAATCAATATATAATAATATACTTATTTTTATTAATAACATCAATAGATTGCAGTAGTTCATTAATTATATTATATCTTTTTAAGATAAAAGTTTTGATTATCTAGCTATCTCATCAATATACAAAGACAATTAAACAAGTATATTTAATTGTATAAGTATGTTTACATATATGGATATATAGATAGAGTCATGATTGTTTATAATCAATGGAATGACTTTCAAAGTAAACTAGAAGAGCCTAAGCAAACATGAAATCTGCTGCAATTATAATTTGATAGTACATATATCACATGTAAATGAGATGTATGGAAGTTTACTTCTGCATTGTTAGAATTAGCTTTGAACATAATCCAGTAAGATAAAATAACAAGTAACTTGTACTTGTCAACAACTAATCCTTCTAGAGAATGTTACAATTAAAACAATATTAATAAATTTATGATTTACTTCCAAAATGTGTGAAAAGGGAGAGTAAGTAAATACTTTTTTTAAAGCTAAACTTGCCAATGACGCATGAAAATTAAATAATGGTTGAAACGTAATAATCAAGCAATTAGTTTTATTCTTAAAACAATAATTGGCCTAATGGTCATAAGATTACAAGTAATGTTGGTATATACATATATATATATATATATATATATAGTTGCTATGGTGATATACATGTAGTAATATTATTTGGTGATTATTACCATGGTAATAGTTGCTATGATAACACACATGTTGCTGCTAAAGTAACTGCTGCTATATATATGCTATTGTTTTTGTGTTATGGTGATTGTTACCATGGTATTTTTTTCTATAGTTATGTTATATATATATGTATGTATAATATAATCTATAAAAAACTAAAGCAAATTTTTAATTTACACATGTATGCACTACTTGAAGAAATACCACTTAAAACTTTCCTATGAAACTATCTATATAGATCCTTGTTAAACAAAGTAGTTATTTGTCCCCAGAAATATTGTTAGAGTCTGTAAAAAAGAGATTCATTAATAAAAATGTATGTGTACTAGGAAAACAAGGTCATAGTAAATATCTATATATATATATATATAATATATATATTTTAATGAACAGCAGTAATAAAAAGTCACTTAACAAGGACTTATATATATATAACTTTTTATAAAACCAACACATTTAGATGACAGCCAAATTCTCAATTTTTCCAAAGACTATGGACTATATACATAGAGTCCATCGGTAAAATTAAAAAAATTGCCCAAAATGATTTGAAATGTTTGATGAAGTTAGTTATAATGGTGCTTGTTAAGCAGAACAATTGTTTTTGCTCATAAATATTATTAGAGTTTGCAATAAATCTAAAGATATTTGTCAATTAACATGTATATTATACATGTACATGTACTGACAAAACAAAGGGTATTATTATAGTTTTAAAAAAGTAATGTAACAATTAAGGAAAGTAATATCATGTCACTTAATAAGAACCTATAACTCTATCTTTAGAAAAAAATTCAATGATTTTGGACAGTTTCAATAACATAGTTGACCCCAAAGTTCATATGATCCTAAGTAATGTTGGTGTGTTAATTTTTACAATAATAATAATATTAATTAAATAATTGCTGCTATAGCAATGCTGTTATGGTAGTTATGAAATGCATGTTATTACTATGACATCTGTTACTATAGTAATACATGTGTTATTGCTATTTTAATGTTGTTATGGTAGTTGTTACCATGGTAATTGCTGCTATATTTGTATATGTTTTTGTCATCATAACTTCTGCTATAATAAAGCATGTTATTGTATAGTAATTATTAACATGGTAATTGCTGCTATGATAACCAATATTTTGTTGCTATGACAATTGTACCATGATCATTTTAATTTTGTCATGAAGGCCATTAACTCTTATTGTATAGCCCATAATAATTAGGAAGACCTGTGGTCATGAAGTTGTAAATAACTAAATCACCTGAAATGTTTTCATGAAGTTAGTTTAGAAATTCTTTATTAAGCAGAGTAATTCTTTGTGCTCAAAATATTGTCAGAGTCTCTAAAAAAACAAAGAGAATCATTAATTGAACATGCACTATCAAAACAATTCTCTTAATAACTTTTAAAAAATAATGTAACAATTAAGAACAATTATATTAACATCACTTAACAATGACATGCAATTCTAATTGCATTAAAAAAAATTCAAATAATATAGACAACTTAGCCAAATTCTTAATCTTTTTAAAAAAGCACAGATATTTAACAAATTAAAATAGGTCACAATTTATTAAGTAACATAATAACTTAATACTTTCGTAATTATTATTGTTTTCCTGAAAGTAATAGTAAATCCTTGTCTTAATTGTAACTTTTTGATAGTCTAAAATCTCTAGCATTATTATTCATAAATTCCAGTATGTATTTTAAATCATTTTTAAATTGTTCATATATTTAAAGATCTATGAAGTATGCTTTTAACAGTATGAATCATAAATTCTAAACATAGTATTATATATAAATAGTTTGACTTTCATACCAATAAGGCTGGTGTCCCACATACGAATGTCTGACTAATAGGTTTTTTGAAAACTTTTCAGAGTTTAAGCTTCAGGTTTAAAGCATAGTATCCTCACTACGGCTATGTTTGGGGGCCAAAACGTGGGGATAAAACTTTAGAAAGTTAAAAAAATTGTCCTTATCTAGAGGGATTTCGCTCTTACATCTTTTATGTCATCCATCCTTCAAATTAAATATTCACATAAATTCTGACAATTGTAGTTCAAATTTAGACTTTAAAAGCATATTGTAGCAATATGATATATCAAAAAGCTAGTCAAACCTTATTTTCAATCCTTACATTAGAGACAGCATGTCTTTTCTCAAGTGTTGTAGCAATCGTGATCACTAACTTACTTCAAGTATAATTTTAGCAGAAAATAGCATTTTTTATGAATATAAGTATTATTTTAATTTTCTTTTGTCTCAAGAATATCGTTTGGAAACAACTCTTTAATTACTTCTAAAAATGTTAATAGACCTACTATTTATGTGGCTGTGGCTATAATAATTGATATAATTACTGGAACAGTCAACTCCACACCCACTACTCCCGGTCAACATTCAGTTCACTCAAGTAAATGGCAGAGAAGGATTCTGTTAGTTCTTATTTTAAAAGGAAATATCAATTTTCTTGTGTTCGCAATAAAAGTATTCTCGTAGTTCTAATATGGGGTCTTCTTCAAACAACTGTTACTGACATATCAGGAGGAATTTCAAATGTGTTTGTAAAACATTTTTCCTATAATTATGATATTTGCTGTGATTGGACTCTACTACCTCTTCTATCCTCTTTTTGGTTTACTGGGTGAAAAATGGGTAAGATATAAAGTGATGATGGCTGGGTCAATAATGCTCTGTGTAGGATTCGTCATGGTTTTGATAAGCATGATTATTATGTACTTAAATGATATCCATGGCACTAAATCAGTCATTATAGTACTTGTTGGGACATTTCCTTTCTTTATTGGACAAGGTATATTTGAAGCTAATGTGATCCAGTTTGGTACTGATCAACTTAGGTTTTCTTCGTCTGAAGAGTTTAGTAGTTTTGTTTACTGGTTTTTGTACATCTATTATTGTCCATTAACATTAATCTTACTGATGGCATCTATTGTTCAAACATTTGTTCAAGAAGATACTAAGTATTTTGTTGCAGTTGTTGTTTTTGGTTCTGGCACAATCATTATTTTAATTGCTCTCTTGTCTGCCTGTTGTCTTAAACAATATTTAGATATTGAACCAGCTCAACACAACAATCCTATTAAGCTTATCTGGAGAGTGTTGGTGTATGCTTGGAAGCATAAAAAGCCAATGAGACGTAGTGCCTTCACTTATGGGGAATCACCTCCCTCAAGACTAGACCTAGGTAAAGAGAGATATGGAGGGCCATTCACTACTGAACAGGTTGAGGATGTAAGAACCTTTCTATATATTGTTGGCATTTTTGTGGGAACTTTTGGTTATGCATTCCCTGACACTACAAAAGCTAATCTCTCTATGCAATATAAACAATTTCTACAGCAAAATGATACAACTAGTTTTATTGAAATAATGATATTGGAATATCCTCTAACTATTCCATATAGTGTAGTCTCCATTGCTGTTCTTATCTATCAGTTTGTTATTGTTCCTTTTTTCCCTCAGTATATTCTTAGTATGTTGAAACGTGTGTGGATTGGATTAATTGCATTGTTAACAGAACTAGTAATAATATCTGTTATAAGCTACATGATTAATAGAGATATAAGAAGTGCCTTAACATCAAATATAACGGATGACATCTGTTTGAGATTTACCAATAGATCTCTTTTAAATCAACTTGATTCATATGACCTTACACTACCATATTATATAATGGCTGTCCCTCAGTTTTTTATTGGGATAAGTACATTTCTTGTTTAATTTTCAATCTTTGAATTTATTCTAGCTCAAGGTCCTCGTGCTATGCAAGGACTTTTAGTTGGAGTTTGGTTCATGCAGCTAAGTATTTATTGTGTCCAATTAACTTTGTCTAACTCCTATTTAAGTTGTTACTGGCAATATTATGTTGTTACAACTGGTGTTGTGCTGATTTCAGTCATAATTTATACTATTACTGCATACAAATACAAGTATAGACAACGTAATGAGCTATCTGATGTTAATGAGAGAGTTATCATTACAGAATACACTGAGAGACTACTAGACGTTGAAGAGATATATTCTACAAAAGAAGAAATTGGTGTTTCTCATCAGAACATTCCTTTATAACTGTTAAAATTTGTATTTAAGCAGTAATTTTGGAATCTGAATACTTTAGCTTTCTATTAAAACAAATTGGTGTAGACTTATGTCAAATGTCTATCTGCTATTCTTGTCATAGTTGCTATAAGTTAAATTGTGATAAGTAATAAACCAATACAATGAACATTGTAATAAGTATATTCCTTTAGAGATTAGAATAGATTTATGATTTCATATACAATAAAGTATAATATGTCTCTTTCTATATACAATATAATTTTCTACATGACCATTTAAGGGTATGGCATAACGAGACTGCACACTTGTCAAAAGCTTGCTTTGTGACCTAACATAACTTTATTTGTTTATTTCTGACATTTAGGAAGATAGCAAGTCAAACAGCAAACGGAAGTTTGTATAGCAATAAATAATTATAATGATGTCAAATAGCTGACTCTGCACTAATGAAACAGCTAAGGAAGTCTACAACATTAAAATAGCTGATATTGAATTTTATTAGAATTTCATATTACACATAAAATTATAAAGCTAAAGAAACTCAGAACATGTCTATAACAAAGCATAAAAAATTGCTAGTGATAAATAAATTGACAAAAGATAAATTATATATCAAAATTAACGAATTATATGTATATAAAAAAATGAGGAAAGTCTTTTTTGATAGAAAACCTATTCAATACTTATTAGATATATAGTAAGTTCAATTCATGATTAAAAGTCGTCCACATATTAAATCCTTTGGGCATCCACATTATAAGTCCTTAGCATAATAGTTGTATAAGCCAATACAGTATGACATGGCAACTATTTGTAATCTCTTAGGTTATAGTGCAAGCTAGTTAATTTTACTGGCTTCCAAATCTATGAGTCTAGATGTTAATGTTGCTGACTTAGTTTTGTAAAATGCGGTAGTCAATAAAACATGATTATTACATCTTCTCAGCTTTATCAATCAGAGACAGACTATAGCAAGATGAATGACCATTTAATAGAAATAGTAATTGATGAAGCTTAAGTGGTGTAACATGAGGTTAGAAATGATGTCTTAACTATTCAGTGAACAAACAGTTTACCAAATAACACTCTGACAGGCCATACATTAACCTAAGTATTTTATCAATGGTCACATCTTGCAAACACATGAAGAAAGAAGCTCGTTAATTATTATTAAGAATGTTTTACATTTTGCAAAATAAAATGAAAAACAAGAGTCAAGAATGAGTTTTCTATATACAAGCTTTTAAATGCCATTGTCTTATGGCTAATAGTTATAGGTGTGAAATAGAAAGTCAGATGATTGGCCATTTTTTTATTTCTTTGAAAGTACATAGCCTTGATAAATGAGATATTGCAAGCAAAACCAGAGATAATTATACAAACTTATAGCAATGATGTTTTAGAGGATCTTGTTCAAGAGCTAAAATCTTAAAGTAATTCATGTGTCAAAAATCTGGGAAAGATTCTGCCTCCTCTCAATCTCCTTTGCAAATTTAAATGTAAACTAAAACCTCCTAACAACCTTTATAGCATGTTCTAAGTCATTTGATGATTATCATAATTTTAACCAGACTTTCTGCTTTCAGATTGGTCAACTGATATCAGTGTCTTTGAGCACATGATTAATTTGAGTTAGTGGTCAACTATGACTATAAGAAATTTTATGATTTTTTAAATTCTGTATTCCTTTATGATGATAGTAAACATACAACAAATGGTCTAATTTAGAAAAGGAATCAACAATAGCCTTAACAAATCCAGGTGCATTAATATATAAGAACTTTAGGCTTATACCAATATATATATATATATATATATATATATATATATATATATTTATACACTTCAATTACAAAAGCAATTTGTATTGTTGTTGATACAACCATTGGGGGTAGTTCTAACCCTGTGTTTTTGGTGTGTATGCATTTCTACAGAGATTATTAATTATTACTCACAAATTGATAATAAGTTTACAACAAAATGATGCTCTTTTAGAACTTGGAGGCCTCAGGGAATATCCCTGGTTGCCCTCTTTTTGGTTAGCCTGCACATAATAGACAACTGGACATCAATGATATTTATGCTGAGCTCTTGACAAAAGCTAAATAAACTAAACATTCTTCAGTATATATATATATATATATATATATGATCTTCGTAAGATGTTATAATAACAGTCACTTCCACGCCCACTTATATCGATCAAGTGATCAGGTTCACTCATATAAATGACAGAGAAGGATTCTTTTAGTTCTTATTTTATAAGAAAATATCAATTTGCTTGTGTTCGCAATAAAAGTATTCTCGTAGTTCTGATATGGGGTCTTCTTCAAACTATTGTTACTGACATATCAGGTGGACTTTCAAATATGTATGTAAAAGATTTTTTCTATATAACATTTGCTGTGATTGGACTCTACTACCTTTTCTATCCTCTTCTTGGTTTACTGGGTGAAAAATGGGTAAGATATAAAGTGATGATGGCTGGATCAATATTGCTCTGTGTAGGATTCATCATAGTTTTGATTGGCATAATTATTGTGTACTTATTTGATATCCATGGTATAGAAGCAGTCTTTATAGCACTTTTTGTGACATTTCCCTTCTTTATTGGACAAGGTATATTTGAAGCTAATATGATCCAGTTTGGTACTGATCAACTTAGGTTTTCTTCGTCTGGAGAGTTTAGTACTTTTGTTTACTGGATTTTGTATGTCTATTATTGTCCATTAGCATTAATCTCACTGATGACATCTATTGTTCAAACATTTGTTCAAGAAGATACTAAGTATTTTGTCATGGCTGTTAATTTGGGTTCTAGCATGGTCACTATTTTAATTGCTCTCTTGTCTGCCTGTTGTTTTAGGCGATATTTAGATATTGAACCAGCTCAACACAACAATCCTGTTAAGCTTATATGGAGTGTGTTGATATACGCTTGGAAACATAAAAAGCCAATGAGTCGTAGTGCCTTCACATATGGAGAATCACCTCCCTCAAGATTAGACCTAGGTAAAGAGAGATATGGAGGGCCATTCACTACTGAGCAGGTTGAGGATGTCAGAACCTTTCTATATATTGTTGGCATTTTTGTGGGATTTTTGGTTATGCATTCTCTGACACTACAAAAGCTAATCTCTCTATGCAATATAAACAATTTCTACAACAAAATGATACATCCAGTTTTATTGAAATTATGATATTAGAATATCCTCTAACTATTCCATATAGTGTAGTCTCCATTGCTGTTCTTATCCATCAGTTTGTTATTGTTCCTTTTTTCCCTCAGTATATTCTTAGTATGTTGAAACACATACATTTCTTGTTCGTTTTGCAATCTTTGAATTTATTCTAGCTCAAGGTCCTCGTACTATGCAAGGACTCTTAGTTGGTGTTTGGTTCATGCAACTAAGTATTTATTGCTTGCAATTAACTTTGTCTAACTCCTATTTAAGTTGTTACTGGCAATATTATGTTGTTACAACTGGTGTTGTGTTGATTTCAGTCATCAGTTATACTATTGCTGCATATAAATACAAGTATAGACAACGTAACGAACTATCTGATGTTAATGAGAGAGTTATTATTACAGAATATACTGAGAGACTACTAGACTTTGAGGAAATGAATTGTCCAGAAGAAGAAATTAGTGTTTCGTATTAAAATATTCTTTAATAACTGTCAAGATTTGTATTTAAGCATTAATTTTGTAATATAAAGTAATTATTTAGCGTTTAATATTAAAACTAATTTGTATAGGCTTATGTCAATTGTCCAGCTGCTGTGTTTGTCATAGTTGTTATGAGTTAAATTGTAATAAATAATAAGCTAACACCATTAATTATATTCCTTAATAGATTAGAATAGATTTATGATTTTGTATACAATAAAGTATAGTATGTCTCTTTGTATATACAATATAATTTTCTACATGACCATTTAAGGGTATAACAAAACAAGACTACAGACTTGCACACTTGTCATAAGTTTGCTTTTTGACCTAAAACAACTTCACTTGTTTATTTACGACATTTAGGAAGATAGCAAGTCAAACAGCAAACGGAAATTTGCATAGTAATAAATAAATATAAGAATGTCTAATAGCTGACTGTGCACTAATGAAACAGGAAGTCTACAACATTGGGTAAATTAAAATTGTTGATATTAAATTATATTAAAATTCCATTAAAATTTAAATTATAAAGCTAAAGAGCTCAGAAAATGTCTATAACAAAGCATAAAAAGTTGCTAGTGAAAAATACATTGATAAAACTACATTATATATCAAAATTTAATGAATTATATGTGTATAGAAAAACGAGGAAAGTCTTTTTTGATAGAAAACCTATTACAATACTTATTAGAAATGTAGTAAGTTCAATTCATAAATAAAATCCAGGTCTTTGGGCATCCACATAATAAATCCTCAGCATAATAGTTGTATAAGCCAATACAGTATGGACAAGGCAACTATTTGTAATCTCTTATGTTAATATTTTAGAGGATCTTGTTCAAGAACTAAAATCGTAAAGCAATCTCCTTCACAAATTTAAGTGCAAACTATACAGCCTCCATTTTGTAACGTCTATATTGCCTTATGTATTTTTGTACTATTCCTGTAGCAGTAAGTGAGTCTATTAAAATTAATTAAACATTACTTACGTTCAACCATGACAGGATAGACTGACAGATCTAGACATCCTAACCATTTAGAGTGACCTTTTTAAAATATTTAACTCCAATGACATTGTCAACATCTTTGCTTCTCAAAAGGCCAGAACCTCTCCCCTCCCCCCCCCCCCCTCAGTGGCCTGCTTACACTTAATGAAAATGTCAAATTCCTACATAAGTATTGAGAATGTTCATATAATAATTGGCTAAGTAAATTCTAATTTATATAGTGAATATTTTTACAAACCTCATGCAAGTACACTCATGTCACTAAAGTTTTTTTATATACTGTTATATTTGTTATAGCTATATCACAACCTTTATAGCATGTTCTAAGTAATTTGCTGATTAGCATAATTTTAATCAGACTTTCTACTTTTAGACTGGTCAACTGATATCAGTGTCTTTGAGCACATGTTTAATTTGAGTTAGTAGACTATAAGAAATTTAGGATTCTTTTAATGCTTTTTCCTATATGATGATAGCAAACATACAACAAGCGATCTAAAACACACTGAATATAGACAAAGAATTGATTACCTCAACAATTCCAATTGCACTAAATTTAATATATATATATATATATATATATATATATATATAGGTTTAGGTTTATACTAAAAATTACACACATATATTTATCAATTGGTGAGCAATAATTAATAATCTCTATAGAAATGCATATATACACTCACACACACACACACACACATATATATATATATATTTATTACTCACCAATTGATATATAAGTTTATAACAAAGCGTATGAGGCTCCTTTAGAATGTGGTAAGATCTAAGGGAATATCCCTGGTTGCCCCTCCTCTCAGGACACGATAGACAAATATATAGTCAAATCAATTATAACTGAAAAGGGTCTATAACAGTCCAGCTCAACACCCACTATACTCACGGTCGAAAATCAGTTCACTTAAGTAAATGGCAGAGAAGGATTCTTTTAGTTCTTATTGTAAACGAAAATATCGATTTTCCTGTGTTCGCAATAAAGGTATTTTCGTAGTTCTGATATGGAGTCTTCTTCAAACCAGTGTTACTGTCATATCAGGGGGCCTTTCAAATGTGTTTGTAACACAGTTTTCCTATATAATATTTGCTGTGATTGGACTTTACTACCTTTTCTATCCTCTCTTTGGTTTACTGGGTGAAAAATGGGTAAGATATAAAGTGATGATGGCTGGATCAATATTGCTTTGCGTAGGATTCATCATGGTTTTGATAAGCCTAACTATTGTGTACTTATTTGATATCCATGGTATTGAAGCAGTCTTTATAGCACTTTTTGTGACATTTCCCTTCTTTATTGGACAAGGCATATTTGAAGCTAATATGATCCAGTTTGGTACTGATCAACTTAGATTTTCTTCATCTGAAGAGTTTAGTAGTTTTGTTTACTGGATTTTATATGTCTATTATTGTCCACTAGCATTAATCTTACTGATGGCATCTATTGTTCAAACATTTGTTCAAGAAGATACTAAGTATTTTGCTACAGCTGTTGTTTTTGGTTCTGGCACAATCATTATTTTAATTGCTCAATTGTCTACCTTTTTTCTTAAACAATATTTAGATATTGAACCAGCTCAACACAACAATCCTATTAAGCTTATCTGGAGAGTGTTGATATATGCTTGGAAACATAAAAAGCCAATGAGACGTAGTGCCTTCACTTATGGGGAATCACCTCCCTCAAGACTAGACCTAGGTAAAGAGAGATATGGAGGGCCATTCACTACTGAACAGGTTGAGGATGTCAGAACCTTTCTATATATTGTTGGAATTTTTGTGGGAACTTTTGCTTATGCATTATCTGACACTACAAAAGCTAATCTCTCTATGCAATATAAACAATTTCTACAACAAAATGATACAACTAGTTTTATTGAAATTATGATATTGGAATATCCTCTAACTATTCCATATAGTGTAGTCTCCATTGCTGTTCTTATCCATCAGTTTGTTATTGTTCCTTTTTACCCTCAGTATATTCTTAGTATGTTGAAACATGTGTGGATTGGGTTAATTGCATTGTTAACAGAACTAGTCATAACATCTGTTATAAGCTACATGATTAATAGAGATATAAGAAGTGCCTTAACATCAAATATAACGGATGACATCTGTTTGAGATTTACCAATAGATCTCTTTTAAATCAACTTGATTCATATCACCTTACACTACCATATTATATAATGGTTGTCCCTCAGTTTTTTATCGGGATAAGTACATTTCTTGTTCGTTTTGCAATCTTTGAATTTATTCTAGCTCAAGGTCCTCATGCTATGCAAGGACTCTTAGTTGGTGTTTGGTTCATGCAACTAAGTATTTGTTGTGTCCAATTAACTTTGTCTAACTTGTATTTAAGTTGTTACTGGCAATATTATGTTGTTACAACTGGTGTTGTGCTGATTTCAGTCATCAGTTATACTATTGCTGCATATAAATACAAGTATAGACAACGTAATGAACTATCTGATGTTAATGAGAGAGTTATCATTACAGAATATACTGAGAGACAACTAGACAATAGGGAAATAAATTCTACAGAAGAAATGGATGTTTGTTATACAACGTTTCATTTAATATCTTAATCTTAATAACTTTGAGGAAATGAATTGTCCAGAAGAAGAAATTAGTGTTTCGTATTAGAATATTCCTTAATAACTGTCAAAATTTGTATTTAAGCATTAATTTTGTAATATAAAGTAATAATTTAGCATTTAATATTAAAACTAATTGGTATAGGCTTATGTCAATTGTCCAGCTGCTGTGTTTGTCATAGTAGTTATGAGTTAATTTGTAATAAATAATAAGCTAATATTATTAATTATATTCCTTAATAAATTAGAATAGATTTATGATTTTGTATAGAATAAAGTATAGTATGTCTCTTTGTA
Organism: Xestospongia bergquistia; assembly: GCA_963965975.1. Taxonomy (NCBI): domain Eukaryota; kingdom Metazoa; phylum Porifera; class Demospongiae; order Haplosclerida; family Petrosiidae; genus Xestospongia; species Xestospongia bergquistia. The sequence goes on from OZ014413.1 coordinate 7,756,287, forward strand.
TATACAATATAATTTTCTACATGACCATTTAAGGGTATAGCAAAAAAAGACTACAGACTTGCACACTTGTCATAAGTTTGCTTTTTGACCTAAAACAACTTCACTTGTTTATTTATGACATTTAGGAAGATAGAAAGTCAAACAGCAAACGGAAATTTGCATAGTAATAAATAAATATAAGAATGTCAAATAGCTGACTGTGCACTAATGAAACAGGAAGTCTAAAACATTGGGTAAATTAAAATTGCTGATATTGAATTCTATTAAAATTCCATTAAAATTTAAATTATAAAGCTAAAGAAGCTCAGAAAATGTCTATAGCAAAGCATAAAAAGTTGCTAGTGAAAAATACATTGATAAAACTACATTATATTTCAAAATTTAATGAATTATATGTGTATAGAAAAAATGAGGAATGTCTTTTTTGATAGAAAACCTATTACAATACTTATTAGAAATGTAGTAAGTTCATTTCATAAATAAAATCCAGGTCTTTGGGGATCCACATAATAAATCCTCAGCATAATAGTTGTATAAGCCAATAAAGTATGGACAAGGCAACCATTTGTAATCTCTTATGTTAATATTTTAGAGGATCTTGTTCAAGAACTAAAATTGTAAAGCAATCTCCTTCACAAATTTAAGTGCAAATTATACAGCCTCCTTTTTGTAACATCTATATTGCCTTATGTATTTTTGCACTATTCCTGTAGCAGTAAGTGAATCTATTAAAATTAATTAAACATTACTTATGTTCAACCATGACAGGATAGACTGACAGATCTAGACATCCTAGCCATTTAGAGTGACCTTTCTAAAATATTTAACTCCAATCAGTTTGTCAACATCTTTGCTTCTCAAAAGGCCAGAACCCCCCTCCCCCTCAGTAGGCCTGCTTACACTTAATGAAAATGGCAAACTCCTACATATGTATTGAGAATGTTCATATAATAATTGGCTAAGTAAATTCTAATTTATATAGTGAATATTTTTACAAACCTCATGCAACTACACTCATGTCACTAAAGTTTTTTTTATATACTTTATCAATTGGTGAGTAATAATTAATAATCTCTATAGAAATGCATATATATAATATATATATATATATAGAGGATCTTCGTGTATATATAATATGTAATTATAGTAGCCAATGCAGCTGTTACAATCAGGATACAGTCAATTGTACACAATTTCTATCCAAAGTCGCTAGGACATTTTATCAGAATCAGTGGAAGAGTATTTTGTAGAATTTTATATTTACTCCTAAGTTCAACATGTATTCTGACTTTTGCCAGTTGCAAAGTGTTTTTGATTTCTTGTTGGCTCAACTGATTTTTTTCCTTTTGTAAACAAAATTTTGAGGGAATATAATCAATATCCTTAGTGTTTCTAGATGGTTTTCTTATGTTTGCAAAAGATACATGAACATACACAAGTAAAATATAATTGATCTCAATACAAAGTGCTCACTGTAAATTTAGGAATGGCTAGTAGGCTTCCATTTTTCCTCTTTAAAGCTATCATCCAGAGCTTAAGTCACTTTTTGCAAGAAGGAAGTCTAAAAAAATTTACTCCAGGCTTCCCTATCCTGCTCGCTCACCCAACAGCACAATAAGACGATCCCTACAAAATGGCGGATTGAAAAATTATGAAATTTTTTCCCTATGGTCACGCCTTATTTACGGTCAAACAATTATGTGTCTATAACATTCAGAGCTCAACACCCAATACTCACGGTCGAAAATAAGCTCACTCAAGTAAATGGCAGAGAAGGATTCTTTTAGTTCTTATTTTAAAAGAAAATATCAATTTTCTTGTGTTCGCAATAAAGGTATTTTCGTAGTTCTAATATGGAGTCTTCTTCAAACCAGTGTTATTGTCATAATAGGGGGCCTTTCAAATGTGTTTATAACACAGTTTTCCTACATAATATTTGCTGTGATTGGACTTTACTATCTTTTCTATCCTCTCTTTGGTTTATTGGGTGAAAAATGGGTAAGATATAAAGTGATGATGACTGGATCAATATTGCTCTGTGTAGGATTCATCATGGTTTTGATCAGCTTAATTATTGTTTACTTATTTGATATCCATGGTTTTAAAGCAGTCCTTATAGCACTTTTTGTGACATTTCCCTTCTTTATTGGACAAGGTATATTTGAAGCTAATGTGATCCAGTTTGGTACTGATCAACTTAGGTTTTCTTCGTCTGGAGAGTTTAGTAGTTTTGTTTACTGGTTTTTGTTTGTCTATTATTGTCCATTAGCATTAATCTTACTGATGGCATCTATTGTTCAAACATTTGTTCAAGAAGATACTAAATATTTTGTTGCAGCTGTTGTTTTCGGTTCTGGCACAATCACTATTTTAATTGCTCAATTGTCTGCCTGTTGTCTTAAACAATATTTAGATATTGAACCAGCTCAACACAACAATCCTATTAAGGTTATCTGGAGAGTGTTGATGTATGCTTGGAAACATAAAAAGCCAACGAGACGTAGTACCTTCACTTATGGAGAATCACCTCCTTCAAGACTAGACCTAGGTAAAGAGAGATACGGAGGGCCATTCACTACTGAACAGGTTGAGGATGTAAGAACCTTTCTATATATTGTTGGCATTTTTGTGGGAACTTTTGGTTATGCATTTTCTAACACTACAAAAGCTAATCTCTCTATGCAATACAAACAATTTCTACAACAAAATGATGGATATAGTTTTATTGAAATTATGATATTGGAATATCCTCTAACTATTCCATATAATGTAGTCTCCATTGCTGTTCTTATCCATCAGTTTGTTATTGTTCCTTTTTACCCTCAGTATATTCTTAGTATGTTGAAACATGTGTGGATTGGATTAATTGCATTGTTAACAGAACTAGTAATAACATCTGTTATAAGCTACATGATTAATAGAGATATAAGAAGTGCCTTAACATCAAATATAATGGATGACATCTGTTTGAGCTCTACCAATGGATCTCTTTTAAATCAACTTGATTCATATGACCTTACACTACCATATTATATAATGGTTGTCCCTCAGTTTTTTATTGGGATAAGTACATTTCTTGTTCGTTTTGCAATCTTTGAATTTATTCTAGCTCAAGGTCCTCGTGCTATGCAAGGACTCTTAGTTGGTGTTTGGTTCATGCACCTAAGTATTTATTGTGTCCAATTAACTTTGTCTAAGTCATATTTAAGTTGTCACTGGCAATATTATGCTGTTATAACTGGTGTTGTGTTGATTTCAGTCATCAGTTATACTATTGCTGCATATAAATACAAATATAGACAACGTAATGAACTATCTGATGTTAATGAGAGAGTTATCATTACACAATATACTGAGAGACAGCTAGACAATAGGGAAATAAATTCTATAGAAGAAATGGATGTTTGTTATACAACGTTTCATTTAATATCTAAATCTTAATAACTGCATTTCTTGACAGTTAAAGAAACCCTTATTATATATATATATATATATATATATATATATATATATATATTTGTTTCTTTTAGTACAATAATTTCGTTTATTTTTATATTTAAATTAATAGTATATTTTTCAGAAACTAAGAACTAAGGCTTATACTTAACCTGTAAGCTATAGTTGTCAAAATTTTGAAATGTTAAGTAATTACTATTTTATAGTTATTACAATATTTTTAACAGTTATTATATAATTGTCAAGTTAAATTGTGATAAGTAATACGTCTACATTACTAATTGTTCTAGATTACATATTTGTCATAACTTTGCTTTGTGTCCTAGCACTTGTTTATGACAATTAGGAAAAGAGCCTGTCAAATAGTTTTCTAAATTTCAATGAATCAGTTAAAATAACCAATTTCTTTAGATAGTATATATATTAATAAAGTATCTAATGTCAATGAGATAGGTATTATTCAAACAATAAATGTCTGGACATCAAAGAAATAAATGCTCTGCTGTTGACTAAAGCTGAATATCCCAAACATTTTATCATGAGATTGCAAAGGCGGATCTAGGGGTGTGTGCCTGGGTTGCACAGGCACCCCTTTTTATTCTATAATAATATTCATGGTCAAGCATCAAGTCACACCTTGTGGTATATAATTATTAATTTAAGTATATTCATAGCAAACACACCTTAAAATTAAAAGGTGTGCTATGGATAATAAATAATATGAATATTTATTAGGTTTGTGCACCCGGTGGTTCAGATCATACTGAATTTACTTGATTAGGCTGTATGGTGGTCTAAAACACACTGAATTTAGACAAAGAATCAACAATAGCCTTAACAATTCCAGTTGCATTAATATATAAGAACTTTAGGTCAAGGATATGCATGTGCTTCAATAATAGGGACGTTGACAATGGCAACAATTGCATAGTTAATTAGCCTCAGTTGATCATGAGATCGGTATTTTGGGTCAATATATACATACATACATACATACATACATATATATATATATATATATATATATATATATATATATATAGTTTTTGGTATAAATTTTACAACCCTTTGTTGATGATCTAAACACTCTTGCAACAACTGGAATTACTGTTACTGTTGAAGGAAGAACATGAACATTCAAAGGAGAATTATTAACATTTTTAGCGAATAATTTAGTAAGCAATGATCTCAGTGGTTTTAAGAAGTCTTTTTCATTTTCATATCGTTGTTGTCGAACATGCCTAGTAACACTTTAAACTAGTTTCTATCAGAATCTTTTGATATCAGAACAGAAAGTAGTCATTTGAGGCATATTGAAATGTTGGATGGTGATGTAAGTAATCATTATTCAAAAACATATGGCATCAATAAATGATCGTCTCTACTTGATGTTAAGTATTTCAACATGTTTGAAGGTCACGATGCTATGTATGATATTCTTAAAGGGATAGCATCTTTGGAGATTAAACTTTTGCTTTCACAACTAATTGTAAATGGTTTGTTTACCCTTGGGTGAATTGAATGACTGACTTTTGAATTTCAACTTTGGTTATTCTAAAAATGATAAGCCTGTGACTATTTTCAGTCAATGTTTAAATAGTGATACAAACAAACCATTAAGAGCAACTGAACTTGTTACTTCTTGTTTGAATTTTAACTTTTCTTAATTGCTTACAAAATTCCTGAAACACTGTTCATGTTTCTTTTTGTTAAGGAAGATAATTGACATTGTCCTATGGCCAGTAGTCTCTACAGGTCTTTGTTCATTATTCAAGCTTATAATTAGTGAGCATCGTCTTCTATTTGTAAACTCGTATGGTATTTGCATACCTAAAATGCATTTCCTAGTGCATTATCCTGCTCAAATGGTAATGATAGTTCCTATGGTGAGCACCTGAACTATTCGTCATAAAGCAAAGCTTAACTTTTTCAAAAAGGCCTCTCACCTTGGATAATCATCATCAAAGATGGATGTGTTATGAATTAGCAGGAGGTGCATTTTTACATACTCCTCTTGAATGTGGTCCAACTAGAAGTAGAAAAGGTATAAATCAAGTAAAAGACATTTACCAAAAATATTTACGACTGTTTAATTAGTGTTGTACTTAACGTAAGATTGGATTACACAATTTTCAGACCAACATGGGTATGTAAAAATAGCATTATATATCAAAACAACAATGCTTATCTTATGACAGGTACAGATGGATTAGATCATTTATTGTATCATTTAAATGAAGTATTGGTCATAGGTGGTGACATGCTTATTTTTTGGTTTCATCATGTAATGTACTTTATTTTGATAGCCATTATAATGCCTATGTCATTCTGTTTCTTCACACCATTCAATAATATCTGATTTATGTGATTATAATGCTTATCATGGTCATTAACTAACAGATGGTTTGACTTATATTTATCTAAGACACTATGCTATATAAACTAATATTGTTGTTCTCCTTTTTACTAATTTGTTTTAATAATGAGACAACATTGTTATTTTGATGTTAAACTACCTAACCTTGTTATAGTGCCAGTCAGTCAACAGGGTAGCTTCAACCAACTTAGTTACATTAACCCATTTTAGTTAAAATTACCCAGGAGTGTCACTTCAATTACCGGTAAGTTAGATTTGTATCATAGTTGATACAACCATTGTAGGTAGTTTCAACCCTGTGTTTTTTGCCGTATATGCATTTCTATAGAGATTATTAATTATTACTCACCAATTGATAAGGTTACAACATAATAGTGCTCCTTTAGAATTTGGAGACCTCAGGGAATATCCCTGGTTGCTCTCTTTTTGGTTAGCCTGCACACAATACACAACTGGAAATCAATGATATTAATGCTGAGCTCTTGACAAAAGCTAAATAAACTAAACATTCTTCAATTTTAAATATGTACAATTTTTCCACCTTTTAAAAGGAAGCATCTTATATATTTAGGGTCTTCGTGTACATATAAAATATTATTATAATAACAGTCAATTCCACTCCAAATTCTATCGGTCAGCAATCAAGTCATTGGTTAACTCAAGTAAATGACAGAGAAGGATTCTTTTAGTTCTTATTATAAACGAAAATATCGATTTTCCTGTGTTCCCAAAAAAGGTATTTTCGTAGTTCTAATATGGGGTCTTCTTCAAACCAGTATTACTGTCATATCAGGGGGCCTTTCAAATGTGTTTGTAACACAGTTTTCCTATAAAATATTTGCTGTGATTGGACTTTACTACCTTTTCTATCCTCTCTTTGGTTTATTGGGTGAAAAATGGGTAAGATATGAAGTGATGATGGCTGGATCAATATTGCTCTGCATAGGATTCATCATAGTTTTGATTAGCCTAACTATAGTGTACTTAAATGATATCCATGGCACTAAATCAGTCGTTATAGTTCTTGTTGGGACTTTCCCTTCTTTATTAGACAAGGCATATTTGAATCTAATGTGATCCAGTTTGGTACTGATCAACTTAGGTTTTCTTCGTCTGGAGACTTTAGTAGTTTTGTCTACTATTTTTTGTATGTCTATTATTGTCCACTAACATTAATCTTACTGATGGCATCTATTGTTCAAACATTTGTTCAAGAAGATACTAAGTATTATTTGCAGCTGCTGTTTTCAGTTCTGGCACAATCATTATTTTAATTGCTCTCTTGTCTGCTTGTTGTCTTAAACAATATTTAGATATTGAACCAGCTCAACACAACAATCCTATTAAGCTTATCTGGAGAGTGCTGATGTATGCTTGGAAGCATAAAAAGCCAATGAGACGTAGTGCCTTCACTTATGGAGAATCACCTCCCTCAAGACTAGACCTAGGTAAAGAGAGATATGGAGGGCCATTACTACTGAACAGGTTGAGGATGTCAGAACCTTTCTATATATTGTTGGCATTTTTGTGGGAACTTTTGGTTATGCATTCCCTGACACTACAAAAGCTAATCTCTCTATGCAATATAAACAATTTCTACAACAAAATGATACATCTAGTTTTATTGAAATTATGATATTGGAATATCCTCTAACTATTCCATATAGTGTAGTCTCCATTGCTGTTCTTATCTATCAGTTTGTTATTGTTCCTTTTTTCCCTCAGTATATTCTTAGTATGTTGAAACGTGTGTGGATTGGATTAATTGCATTGTTAACAGAACTAGTAATAACATCTGTTATAATCTACATGATTAATAGAGATATAAGAAGTGTCTTAACATCAAATATAATGGATGACATCTGTTTGAAATTTACCAATGGATCTCTTTTAAATCAACTTGATTCATATGACCTTACACTACTATATTATATAATGGCTGTCCCTCAGTTTTTTATTGGGATAAGTACATTTCTTGTTCAATTTACAATCTTTGAATTTATTCTAGCTCAAGGTCCTCGTGCTATGCAAGGACTTTTAGTTGGAGTTTGGTTCATGCAACTAAGTATTTATTGTGTCCGATTAACTTTGTCTAACTCGTACTTAAGTTGTTACTGGCAATATTATGCTGTTACAACTGGTGTTGTGTTTTTCCTGTCATCTGTTATACTATTATTGCATATAAATACAAGTATAGACAACGTAATGAGCTATCTGATGTCAATGAGAGATTTATCATTACAGAATATACTGAGAGACTACTAGATGCTGAAGAGATATATTCTACAAAAGAAGAAATTAGTGTTTCTCATCAGAAAATTCCTTTGTAATTGTCAAAATTTGTATTTAAGAAGTAATTTTGGAGTCTGAATAATTTAGCATCTAATAAAACCAATTGGTGTAGGCTTATGTCAAATGTCTATCTGCTATTCTTGTCATAGTTGCTATGAGTTAAATTGTGATAAGTAATAAACCAATACAATGAACATTGTGGTAAGTATATATTCCTTCAGAGATTATAATAGATTTATGATTTTGTATACAATAAAGTATAATATGTCTCTTTGTAGGTACAAATATAATTTTCTACATGTACATGACCATTTAATTAGGGTGTAGCATAACAAGACTGCACACTTGTCATAAGCTTCCTTTGTGGCCTAACATAACCTTATTTATTTATTTATTTATGACATTTAGGAAGATAGCAGCAAACGGAAATTTGTATACAATAAATAATTATAATGATGTCAAATAGCTGACTATGCACTAATGAAACAGGAAGTCTACAACATTAAAATAGCTGATATTGAATTTTATTAAAATTAAAAATATATAGCTAAAGAAGCTTGGAACATGCCTGTAACAAAGCATGCTAGTGAAAAATAAATTGAAATAAGCTATCCAAATTAACGAATTATATGTATACAGAAAAATGAGAAAAGTCTTTTTTTTTGATAGTAAACCTATTCAATACTTATTTAGATATGTAGTAATTTCAATTCACAAATAAAAGTCAGGTCTTTGGGAACAAATAATAAAAAATCCTCAGCATAATAGTTGTATAAGACGATACAGTATGGACAAGGCAACTATTTGTAATTTCTTAGGTTAATATAAGCTAATTAATTTTACTGGCTTCAAGTCTGTGAGTGTAGATGTTACTGTTGCAGATTTAGTTTTGTAGAATGCGGTAGTCAATAAAACATGATTATTCCATTTTCTCAGCTTTATCAATTAGAGACAGAGTATAGCAAGATGAATGACCATTCAATAGAAATAGTAATTGATGAAGCTTAACATGTGGTTAAAAATGATGTCTTAACTATTCAGTGAACAAACAGTTTACCAAATAACACTGACGGCCGTAAGTATTTTATCAATAGTCACATCTTGCAAACAAATGAAGAAAGAAGCTCATTAATTATTATTAAAAATATTTTACATTTTGCAAAATAAAATGAAAAACAAGACTCAAGAATGAGTTTTCTATATACAAGCTTTTAAATCCCATTGTCTTATGGCTAATAGTTATAGGTGTGAAATAGAAAGTCAGATGATTGGCCATTTTTTTATTTCTTTGACAGTGCATAGCCTTGATAAATGAGATATTGCAAGCAAAAGCAGAGATATTTATACAAACTTATAGCAATGATGTTTTAGAGGATCTTGTTCAAGAGCTAAAATCTTAAAGCAATTCATGCATCAAATATCTGGGAAAGATTCTGCCTCCTCTCGATCTCCTTCGCAAATTTAAATGTAAACTAAAACCTCCTTTTCCTAACCTCTGTATTCCTTATGCATTTTTTGCACTATTCCTGTAACAGAAGCTAAGGCCATTTAAATTAATTAAACATTACTTATGTTCAACCATGACACAGGATAGACTGACAGATCTAGAGATCTTAGCCATTTAGAGTGACCTTTCTAAAACATTTATATAACTTTAATCGCATTATTAACATCATTGCTTATCAAATGGCCAGAACTCCCCCTCAGTAGGCCCGCTTACAGTTACAGCAGTTTTTAGTCCTTGATGTCACTTAATGCAAATTGCATACCACAAACTCCTACATATGTATTGAGAATGTTCATATAATAATTGTCTAAGTAAATTCTAATTTATATAGTGAATATTTTACAAACCTCATGCAAGTACAGTCATGTCACTAAAGAAAGTTTTTTTTTATATACTGTAATATTTGTTATGACCATATAACAACCTTTATAGCATGTTCTAAGTCATTTGATGATTAGTATAATTTCAATCAGACTTTCTGCTTTCAGACTGGTCAACTGATATCAGTGTCTTTGAGGATATTTTTAATTTGAGTTAGTAGTCAGCTATTACTAAAAGAAAATTTAGGATTTTTTAAAATCCTGTATTCCTTTATGATGGTAGTAAACATACAACAAGTGGTTTAAAACACACTGAATTTAGACAAAGAATTGGATACCTCAACAATGCCAGTTGCATTAAATTTAATATATAGATTTGTACTAAAAATTACACATATAAATTTATCAATTGGTGAATAATAATTAATAATCTCAATAGAAATGCATATATATATATATATATATATATATTACTCACCAATTGATATATAAGTTTATAACAAAGTGTATGAGGCTCCTTTAGAATGTGGTAAGATAACTGGACATCCATGATATAAATGCTGTGCTGTTAACAAAAATAAACATTCCTTAATTGTTAATATATATAATTTTCCACATTTAAAAGGAAGCTCCTTATATATATATATATATATATATATATGATCTTCGTAAAATGTTATAATAACAGTCACATCCACGCCCATTTCTATTGATCATCAATCAAGTGATCGGTTAACTCAAGTAAATGGCAGAGAAGGATTCTTTTAGTTCTTATTTTAAAAGAAAATATCAATTTTCTTGTGTTCGCAATAAAGGTATTTTCGTAGTTCTGATATGGAGTCTTCTTCAAACAACTGTTATTGACATATCAGGAGGAATTTCAAATGTGTTTGTAAAAGATTTTTCCTATGAGATATTTGCTGTGATTGGACTTTACTACCTTTTCTATCCTGTTTTTGGTTTACTGGGTGAAAAATGGGTAAGATATAAAGTGATGATGGCTGGATCAATATTGATCTGTGTAGGATTCATCATGGTTTTAATTGGCATAATTATTGTGTACTTATTTGATATACATGGCACTAAATCAGTCATTATAGCACTTTTTGCGACATTTCCCTTCTTTATTGGACAAGGCATATTTGAAGCTAATATGATCCAATTTGGTACTGATCAACTTAGGTTTTCTTCATCTGAAGAGTTTAGTAGTTTTGTCTACTGGTTTTTGTACACCTATTATTGTCCATTAGCATTAATCTTACTGATGGCATCTATTGTTCAAACATTTGTTCAAAATGATACAAAGTATTTTGTCTTGGCTGTTAATTTGGGTTCTAGCACGGTCATTATTTTAATTGCTCTCTTGTCTGCCTGTTGTTTTAGGCGGTATTTAGATATTGAACCAGCTCAACACAATGATCCTCTTAAGCTTATCTGGAGAGTGTTGACATATGCTTGGAAACATAAACAGCCAATGAGACGTAGTGCCTTCACTTATGGAGAATCACCTCCCTCCAGACTAGACCTAGGTAAAGAGAGATATGGAGGACCATTCACTACTGAACAGGTTGAGGATGTCAGAACCTTTCTATATATTGTTGGCATTTTTGTAGGAACTTTTGGTTATGCATTTTCTGACACTACAAAAGCTAATCTCTCTATGCAATATAAACAATTTCTACAACAAAATGATACATCTAGTTTTATTGAAATTATGATATTGGAATATCCTCTAACTATTCCATATAGTGTAGTCTCCATTGCTGTTCTTATCCATCAGTTTGTTATTGTTCCTTTTTTTCCTCAGTATATTCTTAGTATGTTGAAACGTGTGTGGATTGGATTAATTGCATTGTTAACAGAACTAGTAATAACATCTGTTATAAGCTACATGATTAATAGAGATATAAAGAATGCCTTAACATCAAATATAACAGATGACATCTGTTTGACCTTTACGAATGGATCTCTTTTAAATCAACTTGATTCATATGACCTTACGCTACCATATTATATAATGGTTGTCCCTCAGTTTTTTATTGGGATAAGTACATTTCTTGTTCATTTTGCAATCTTTGAATTTATTCTAGCTCAAGGTCCTCGTGCTATGCAAGGACTCTTAGTAGGTGTTTGGTTCATGCATCTAAGTATTTATTGCTTGCAATTAACTTTGTCTAACTCGTATTTAAGTTGTTACTGGCAATATTATGTTGTTACAACTGGTGTTGTGTTTTTTTCTGTCATCATTTTCACTGTTACTGCATATAAATACAAATATAGACAACGTAATGAACTATCTGATGTTAATGAGAGAGTTATTATTACAGAATATACTGAGAGACTACTAGACTTTGAGGAAATGAATTCTCCAGAAGAAGAAATTATTGTTTCTCATTAGAAAGTTCCTTAATAACTGTCAAAATTTGTATTTGCATTAATTTTGTAATATAAAGTAATTATTTAGCGTTTAACATTAAAACTAATTGGTATAGGCTTATGTCAATTGTCTAGCTGCTATGTTTTGAGTTAAATTGTAATAAATAATAAGCTATCACCATTAATTATATTCCCTAATAGATTAGAATAGATTTATGATTTTGTATACAATAAAGTATAGTTGTCTTTTCGTATATAACATATAATTTAATATACAATATAATTACAATATAATTTTCTACATGACCATTTAAGGGTATAGCAAAACAAGACTACAGACTTGCACACTTGTCATAAGCTTGCTTTTTGACCTAAAACAACTTCAGTTGTTTATTTATGACATTTAGGAAGATAGAAAGTCAAACAGTAAACGGAAATTTGTATAGAAATAAATAAATATAATGATGCCAAATAGCTGACTGTGAACTAATGAAACAGGAAGTCTACAACATTGGTTAAATTAAAATAGCTGATATTGAATTCTATTAAAATTTTATTAAAATTAAAATTATAAAGAGGCTTAGGACATGTCTATAACAAAGCATAAAGAGTTGCTAGTGATAAATAAATTAAAAAAGCTAAATTATATATCAAAATTTAATGAATTATATGTGTATAAAAAACGAGGAAAGTCTTTTTTGATAGAAAACCTATTACAATACTTATTAGAAATGTAGTAATTTCAATTCATAAATAAAAGTCAGGTCTTTGGGGATCCACATAATAAATCCTCAGCATAATAGTTGTAAAAACCAATACAGTATGGACAAGGCAATCATTTGTAATTTCTTAGGTGTTTTAGAGGATCTTGTTCAAGAGCTAAAATCGTAAAGCAATCTCCTTCACAAATTTAAGTGTAAATTATACAGCCTCCATTTTGTAACGTCTATATTGCCTTATATATTTTGCACTATTCCTGGAACAGTAGGTGAGGCCATTAAAATTAATTAAACAATACTTATGTTCAACCATGACACAGGATAGACTGACAGATCTAGACATCTTAGCCATTTAGAGTGACCATTCTAAAATATTTAACTCCAATCACATTGTCGACATCTTTGCTTATCAAATGACCAGAAATCCCTCAGTAGGCCTGCTTACACTTAATGAAATGGCAAACTCCTACATATGTATTGAGAATGTTCATATAATAATTGGCTAAGTAAATTCAAATTTATATAGTGAATATTTTTACAAACCTTATGCAAGTACACTCATGTCACTAACGAAAATTTTTTATATACTGTTATATTTGTAATGACCATATAACAAACTTTATAGCATGTTCTAAGTCATTTGATGATTAGTATAATTTCAATCACCTTTCTGCTTTCAGACTGGTCAACTGATATCAGTGTCTTTGTGAGTTAGTAATCAGCTATGACTAAAAGAAATTTAGGATTCTTTTAATGCTATTTTCCTTTATGATGATAGTAAACATACAACAAGTGGTCTAAAACATACTGAATATAGACAGAATTGATTGACTCAATAATTCCAGTTGGATTAAATTTAATATATAGGTTTAGGTTTATACTAAAAATTACACATATATATTTATCAATTGGTGAATAATAATTAATAATCTATATAGAAATGCATATATATATATATATATATATATATATACATACATACATACATACATATATATATAGGATCTTAATGTATATATGATATGTAATTATAGTAGTCAATGAAGCTGTTATAATCAGGATGCAGTAAATTGTAGACAATTTCTAGCCAAAGTCACTAGGACATTCTATCAGACTGAGTGGAAGAGTATTTTGTAGAATTTTATATATACTCCTAAGTTGTCCAATGACACATTCAACATGTATTCTGACTCTTGCCAGTTGCTGAGTGTTTTCAATTTCTTGTTGGCTCAACTGAAGAAGGAAGTCTGAAAAAATTTACTCCAGGCTCCCCTACACTGGCACCCCTTCTATAATAATATTCATAGTCAATCATTCAGTTACACCCTGTGTACATAATTATTACTTTAAGTATATTCATAGCAAATTTGGCAGCCACACCTTATATTTAAAAGTGTGCTATGAGTATGAATAGTTATAATTATTTATTAGGGTTAAAAATTTTGCCGCTTTATTCGAGCGATCTGTGAACCGCACCCCTTTTTTTTGAAACTCTGGAACCGCCGGTGCTTCCCTATCCTGTTTGTACACCCAACAGCACAACATGACGATACCCGTTTACCCTTACAAAACGGCGGATTGAAAAATTATGAAATTTTCCCTATGGCCACGCCTTATTTACGGTCAAACAAGAAATGGGTCTATAACAGTCAGCTCCACACCCACTACTCACGGTCGAAAATCAGCTCACTCAAGTAAATGGCAGAGAAGGATTCTTTTAGTTCTTATTTTAAAAGAAAATATCAATTTTCTTGTGTTCGCAATAAAGGTATTTTCATAGTTCTGATATGGAGTCTTCTTCAAACCAGCGTTACTGTCATATCAGGGGGCCTTTCAAATGTGTTTGTAACACAGTTTTCCTATATAATATTTGGTGTGATTGGACTTTACTACCTTTTCTATCCTCTCTTTGGTTTATTGGGTGAAAAATGGGTAAGATATAAAGTGATGATGGCTGGATCAATATTGCTCTGCATAGGATTCATCATAGTTTTGATTAGCCTAACTATAGTGTACTTAAATGATATCCATGGCACTAAATCAGTCGTTATAGTACTTGTTGGGACTTTTCCCTTCTTTATTGGACAAGGTATATTTGAAGCTAATGTGATCCAGTTTGGTACTGATCAACTTAGGTTTTCTTCATCTGAAGAGTTTAGTAGTTTTGTCTACTGGTTTTTGTACACCTATTATTGTCCATTAGCATTAATCTTACTGATGGCATCTATTGTTCAAACATTTGTTCAAGAAGATACTAAGTATTTTGTTGCAGCTGTTGTTTTCGGTTCTGGCACAATCATTATTTTAATTGCTCTCTTGTCTGCCTGTTATCTTAAACAATATTTAGATATTGAACCAGCTCAACACAACAATCCTATTAAGCTTATATGGAGAGTGTTGATATATGCTTGGAAACATAAAAAGCCAATGAGACGTAGTGCCTTCACTTATGGAGAATCACCTCCCTCCAGGCTAGACCTAGGTAAAGAAAGATATGGAGGGCCATTCACTACTGAACAGGTTGAGGATGTCAGAACCTTTCTATATATTGTTGGCATTTTTGTAGGAACTTTTGGTTATGCATTCCCTGACACTACAAAAGCTAATCTCTCTATGCAATATAAACAATTTCTGAAAGAAAATGATACATCTAGTTTTATTGAAATTATGATATTGGATTATCCTCTAACCATTCCATATAGTGTAGTCTCCATTGCTGTTCTTATCCATCAGTTTGTTATTGTTCCTTTTTTCCCTCAGTATATTCCTAGTATGTTGAAACGTGTGTGGATTGGATTAATTGCATTGTTAACAGAACTAGTCATAACATCTCTTATAAGCTACATGATTAATAGAGATATAAGAAGTGCCTTAACATCAAATATAACGGATGACATCTGTTTGAGATTTACCAACGGATCTTTCTTAAATCAACTTGATTCACATGACCTTACACTACCATATTATATAATGGTTGTCCCTCAGTTTTTTATCGGGATAAGTATATTTCTTGTTCATTTTGCAATCTTCGAATTTATTCTAGCTCAAGGTCCTCGTGCTATGCAAGGACTCTTAGTCGGTATTTGGTTCATGAAGCTAAGTATTTATTGTGTCCAATTAACTTTGTCTAACTCCCATTTAAGTTGTTACTGGCAATATTATGTTGTTACAACTGGTGTTGTGTTGATTTCAGTCATCTGTTATACTATTGCTGCATATAAATACAAGTATAGACAACGTAATGAGCTAGCTGATGTCAATGAGAGAGTTATCATTACGCAATATACTGAGAGACAACTAGACAATAGGGAAATAAATTCTCCAGAAGAAATGGATGTTTGTTATACAATGTTTCCTTTAATATCTAAATATTAATAACTACATTTCTTGACAGTTAAAGAAACCATTATACACACATGCACACACACACACACACATAATCATATATATATATATGTGACCTGATTTGCAAAAAGGGACCACTTCTGTCAAAACATTTGTGATCTGAATTTTGAACAAACTACTGTTAAAACATCTCAAACATCTCAGTTTTGTATACATACAGTTGGTACATAATCATAACTATTCTACATGTATGCAAAACTGTTTTTGTTATATTTTAACAGTGTTTTTTCACAAATCAGGTCACAAATGTTGTGACAGAAGTGGTCCCTTTTTGCAAATCAGGTAACATATATATATATATATATATATATATTTGTTTCTTTTAGTACATTAATTTCGTTTATTTTATATTTAAAATAATAAGTATATTTCTAGAAACTAAAACTAATTAAGTAATTACTATTTCATGTTTATTACTGTAATGTTACGTGTAACTCAAAACAACTCTTTTACAAACAAACAACGACCTCTCTTCTTACTAAAGACACACATGATAATAAACAAAACTGAGCATGCTCAAACATTACAATAACAACACAATATGAATAATCATAAGATACATACACAAGTATATGAATAACCATAAGATACATACACAAATGCAATCCATTACAATTACTATATTTATAGCAGTTAGTATAAAATTGTCAAGTTAAATTGTGACAAGTAATACGACCACATTACTAATTGTTCTAGATTACATATTTGTCATAACTTTGCTTGTGTCCTAGCATAACTTCACTTGTTTATGACAATTAAGAAAAGGGCCTGTCAAATAATTTTTTACATGTATATGCAAACTGTATAGCCATAATATTAGTTAATTTATTCAATCAAAACTTGTTACAGCATTGCTACATGCAAATATAATTATATTTAAAGGCCTACTGACAACATAATTATAACCGAAAAAACTGAATTGTTGATATAATCAATATATGGTTATTATAGTAGCATTCAACAAAATTTAGTGATCAAAAAGTTTTAATTACTAATGTAGAATTGATTATTATAGCTTATTGCTAGAACTAACAATGATTTATTATAAGATACTAAGTCAGTACTATTACTAACATGCAGTGTATACATACATTAACAACCAAAATGTCAATGAATCAGTTAAAACAACCAGCTCTTTAGATAGTATGCACTGGTGGATCCAGTGTGCAGAAATAGGGGGTGCACAAACCTAATAAATATTCATATATTTATTATTCATAGTACACTCTTTTAATAGCAAGGTGTGGTTGCTATGAATATACTTAAAGTAATAATTATATACCACAGGGTGTGACTTGATGATTGACCATGAATGTTATTATAGAATAAAAAAGGGGGTGCCTGTGCACCCCCTTGGATGTATATTAATAAAGTATCTAATGTCAACAAGATTATTCAAACAATAAACATCTGGACATTAAAGAAGTGCTGTTGACTAAAGCTGATTATCTCAAACATTTTAAAAACATTTTATCAAGAGATTTATTACTATGGTTCGGATAATTCTTAGCTGATAGAACCTACTCGGTTAAGCTAGATGGTGGTCTAAAATACACTGAATATAGACAAAGAATCAACAATAGCCTTAACAATTCCAGTTGCATTAATATATAAGAACTCTAGGTTTATAACTTTAAGATATTTTATTATATTATATATATATATATATATATATATATAATATATATATATATATATATATATATATATATATATATAAATATATATATATATATATATATATATATATATATATATATATATATATATATATATATATATAATACTGATTTCATGATCAACTGAGGCTAATTAACTTAGCGATTATTGTCACTGTCCCTGTTATTGAAGCACATGCATGTCCCTGACAAGATTTTACAACCCTTTGTTGATGATCTAACAATTGGAATTACTGTTGCTGTTGAAGGAAGAACACAAACATTCAAAGGAACATGAGTAACATTTTTAGCAGATAATTTAGCAAGCAATGATCTCAATGGTTTTAAGAAGTCTTTTTCATTTTTATATCGTTGTTGTTGAACATACCTAGTAACATGTTGTACTCTTTAAACTAGTTTTGTATCAGAATCATTTGATGTCAGAACAGAAAGTAGTCATTTGAGGCATATTGAAATGTTGGATGGTGATGTAAGTAATCATTATTCAAAATCATATGGGATCAATAGATGACCGTCTCTACTTGATGTTAAGTATTTCAACATGTTTGAGGGCGGTTTACCTCACGATGCTATGCATGATATTCTTGAAGGGATAGCACCTTTGGAGATTAAACTTTTGCTTTCACTTGTAAATGGTTTGTTTACCTTGGGTGAATTGAATGATAGAATTTTGAATTTCAACTTTGGTTATTCTAAAATGATAAGCCTGTGACTATTTTCAGTCAATGTTTAAATAGTGATATATACAAACAAACCATTAAGAGCAACTGAACATGTTACTTTTTGTTCGAATTTTACCTTTCTTAATTGCTTACAAAATTCCTGAAACACTGTTCAAGTTTCTTTTTGTTAAGGATGATCATTGACATTTCCTTTGCCCAGTAGTCTCTACAGGCCTTTGTTTATTATTGAAGCTTCTAATTAGTGAGCATCATCTTCTGTTTGTAAACTCATATGGTATTTGCATACCTAAAATGCATTTCCTACTGCATTATCCTGCTCAAATGGTAATGATAGGTCCTATTGTGTGCACCTGAACCATTCATCATAAAGCAAAGATTTAACTTTTTCAAAAAGGCCTCTCGCTTATCTAACTATAACAACATTTTCTTAAGTTTGGATAATCATCATCAAAGGTGGATGTGTTATGAATTAGCAGGAGGTGCATTTTTACATACTCCTCTTGAATGTGGTCCAACTAGAAGTGGAAAAGGTTTAAATCAAGTAAAAGACATTTACCAAAAATATTTACGACTGTTTAATTAGTGTTGTACTTAACGTAAGATTGGATTACACAATTTTCAGACCAACATGGGTATGTAAAAATAGCATTATGTATCAAAACAACAATGCTTATCTTATGACAGGTACAGATGGATTAGATCATTTATTGTATCACTTAAATGAAGTCTTGGTCATAGGTGGTGACATGCTTATTTTTTGGTTTCATCATGTAATGTACTTTATTTTGATAGCCATTATAATGCCTATGTCATTCTGTTTCTTCACACCATTCAATAATATCTGATTTATGTGATTATAATGCTTATCATGGTCATTAACTAACAGATGGTTTGACTTATATTTATCTAAGACACTATGCTATGTAAACTAATATTGTTGTTCTCCTTTTTACTAATTTGTTTTAATAATGAGACAACATTGTTATTTTGATGTTAAACTACCTAACCTTGTTATAGTGCCAGTCAGTCAACAGGGTAGCTTCAACCAACTTAGTTACATTAACCTATTTTAGTTAAAATTACCCAGGAGTGTCACTTCAATTACCGGTAAGTTAGATTTGTATCATAGTTGATACAACCATTGTAGGTAGTTTCAACCCTGTGTTTTTTGCGGCATATGCATTTCTATAGAGATTATTAATTATTACTCACCAATTGATAAGTTTACAACATATTAGTGCTCCTTTAGAATTTGGAGACCTCAGGGAATATCCCTGGTTACTCTCTTTTTGGTTAGCCTGCACACAATACACAACTGAAAATCAATGATATTAATCCTGAACTCTTGACAAAAGCTAAATAAATTAAACATTCTTCAATTTTTAATATGTACAATTTTTCCACCTTTTAAAAGGAAGCATCTTATATATTTAGGATCTTCGTGTACATATAAAATGTAATTATAATAACAGTCACTTCCACTCCCACTATCGGTAAGCAATCACGTCATCGGTTAGCTCAAGTAAATGACAAAGAAGGATTCTTTTAGTTCTTATTATAAACGAAAATATCGATTTTCCTGCGTTCCCAAAAAAGGTATTTTCATAGTTCTGATATGGAGTCTTCTTTTAACCAGTATTACTGTCATATCAGGGGGTCTTTCAAATGTGTTTGTAACACAGTTTTCCTATATAATATTTGCTGTGATTGGACTTTACTACCTTTTCTATCCTCTCTTTGGTTTACTGGGTGAAAAATGGGTAAGATATAAAGTGATGATGGCTGGATCAATATTGCTCTGCATAGGATTCATCATAGTTTTGATCAGCTTAATTATTGTTTACTTATTTGATATCCATGGTTTTAAAGCAGTCTTTATAGCACTTGTTGGGACAATTCCTTTCTTTATTGGACAAGGTATATTTGAAGCTAATGTGATCCAGTTTGGTACTGATCAACTTAGGTTTTCTTCATCTGAAGAGTTTAGTAGTTTTGTTTACTGGTTTTTGTACATCTATTATTGTCCATTAGCATTAATCTTACTGATGGCGTCTGTTATTCAAACATTTGTTCAAGAAGATACTAAGTATTTTGTTGCAGCTGCTGTTTTCGGTTCTGGCACAATCATTATTTTAATTGCTCAATTGTCTGCCTGTTGTCTTAGAGGATATTTAGATATTGAACCAGCTCAGCACAACAATCCTATTAAGCTTATCTGGAGAGTGTTGATATATGCTTGGAAACATAAAAAGCCAATGAGTCGTAGTGCCTTCACTTACGGAGAATCACCTCCCTCCAGACTAGACCTAGGTAAAGAGAGGTATGGAGGGCCATTCACTACTGAACAGGTTGAGGATGTCAGAACCTTTCTATATATTGTTGGCATTTTTGTGGGAACTTTTGGTTATGCATTATCTGACACTACAAAAGCTAATCTCTCTATGCAATATAAACAATTTCTACAACAAAATGATACATCTTGTTTTATTGAAATTATGTTATTGGAATATCCTCTAACTATTTCTTATAGTGTAGTCTCCATTGCTGTTCTTATCTATAAGTTTGTTATTGTTCCTTTTTTCCCTCAGTATATTCTTAGTATGTTGAAACGTGTGTGGATTGGATTAATTGCATTGTTAACAGAACTAGTAATAACATCTCTTATAAGCTACATGATAAACAGAGATATAAGGAATATGTTAACATCAAATATAACAGATGACATCTGTTTGACCTTTACCAATGGATCTCTTTTAAATCAACTTGATTCATATCACCTTACACTACCATATTATATAATGGCTGTCCCTCAGTTTTTTATTGGGATAAGTATATTTCTTGTTCAATTTACAATCTTCGAATTTATTCTAGCTCAAGGTCCTCGCACTATGCAAGGACTGTTAGTAGGTGTTTGGTTCATGCAGCTAAGTATTTATTGTGTCCAATTAACTTTGTCTAACTCCTATTTAAGCTGTTACTGGCAATATTATGTTGTTACTACTGGTGTTGTGTCTATTTCTGTCATTGTTTACACTATTGCTTCATATAAATACAAATATAGACAACGTAATGAACTATCTGATGTTAATGAGAGAGTTATCATTACAGAATATACTGAAAGACAACTAGACAATGTGGAAATAAGCTCTTCAGTAGAAGAAAAGAGTGTTTCTTACATGACATTTTCTTAATATCTAACTCTTAACTATATTCCTTGACAACTAATTAAACCCTTATATATATATATATATATATTTGTTTGTTTGTTTCTCTTATTAATTGCATTAATTTTGTATATTTTGATCTTTAAAATAATAAGTATATTTCTATAAAATAAGACTTATGCCTAAACTGCAAGCTATAATAATTGTTGAAATTACTATTCTAGTGATACATATATAGCTATAAACCCTTTGCTTTGTGTCCTAGTATAACTTCATTTGATTATGACCATTAGGAAAAGGGCCTGTCAAATAGTAGATGGAAATTTATAAGGTAATAAAAATTATAACTATGTCTAATAGCTGACTGTACACTAATATAATAGAAAAACTACAAGATTGATTAAATAAAACATATCGGATGTTCAATATATATTTGAAGTTCATTAAATTACAATTACATATTAGAAGCTAATAACATGTCTATGACAAAGCAAATACAACTCGCCACTGATAAATAAATTCAACAAGCTATATAATATGTTAATAAAATAAAAGAACAAAAAAATAAAAGAACAAAAAAATAATTGGAAGTCTTGATGATAGAAAAGCTATTCAAAACTCATTTGATACTTATAGTCAGCTCAATAAGTCAGGTGGTTAGGCATGTATATAATAAATTCTCATGCATAGTCAAAACAGTATATGACCACTGAACCATTTGTAAGGTCTTAGATTAGTGAAAGGTGTTTTGGCTTCCAAATGTATGAGTTTATATTTAACTAGTGCTGAGTCAGGTGTGTGAAAATGGAATAGTCAACATACATGATTATTCCACATTTTTAGCTTTCTCAATCACTGATTGAGTGTAGTAAGTTTAACGAGCATTTATAATAACATGTGAAATGAAATGATGTCTCAACAAAGAAGTGAACAAACAGTTTCTTTAGACCCAACTACTCTGACAAGCTATTCATTAATACAGGGACTTCATCAATGGTCATTTCAATTTCAGTGATATTCTGTCAAAGACTGTCGTGTACAGTACATGGCCACTAGACAAGTTGTTGGAGTTGTAGTAATTGCTGCAACAGCTGGTTTTGTGTCATTGTAAAAATTGTTTATTGATTTAAGAAATTTATTTATACAGATTACATGTAGAATAGGTAAACAAAAAATTATTTTGATTACTAATATATCATGTAATTGAAGATTCTATAGCTAAATAGAATTAATTAGTAGCTAATTAGTAGTCGAAACATTATTATGCTTACTTTTTTATCATAATTTTACTACATGTAAACTGCATGTATAGCCATAATATATCGGTTAATTTATTCAATCAAAATTTGTTATAGTATTGCTACATACAAAAGCAAGTGCATTTAAAGGTCTACTGTCAACATAATTATAACTGAAAAAACTGATTTGTTGATATAGTCGATATACATAGTTATTATAGTATCATTTAACAAAATTATTTGATCAAAAAGTATAAACATTGCATGTACTGTTTTGAATACTAATGTATAGAATTGACTGTACAGTATAGCTTATTGCTAGAACTAACAATGATTTATTATAAGATACTGAGTCAGAGCTATTACTAGCATGCAGTGTATACATACGTTAACAACCAAAATGTCAATGAATCAGTTAAAACAACCAATTTCTTCAGACTATATATATATATATATATATATATATATATATATATATATATATATACACATATATATATAATAAAATATCTAATATCAACGAGATAATTATTATTCAAACAATAAACAGCTGGGCATCAAAAAAATAAATGCTGTGCTGCTAACTAAAGCTAAACATTTTAATATGTCGAATTAATTACTCGTCCGGAAGTAGGCTAGGTCTAAAATAAAATGGCTGATGAAATTGTTCCGTTACTCTCCCGCACTCCTAAATCCATTCTCATCTTCTCTTCTATCACTAAAAGTCTTCAAAAATCATGTGTTCATTCAAAAGGAGCTCTACTAGTTTTATTATGGAGTGGTATGTTACTTACAGCGTTTGTTACGACTATACTTTTATCTAACCAATTTCCAACTGTCTTTATTAACCTTTCATCGGTGACATACGTGACAATGATTGCTTTAACTCTCTTGTTTCCATTCCTGGGATTGCTAGGTGAAAAATGGAGAAGATACAAAATCTTAATAATTGCATCCTTAACCATGTGTATTTCATGTACTATAATGTTAGGGATAATAACAATAACTGACTTAGTGGGAATAAATGATACTGTCCTAGCAATACTTCTGGTCATTACCAGTTGTCCCTACTTTTTTGGTTTCATCATATTTTTAGCAAATGTCATTTCATTTGGTACCGATCAACTGCAATTTTCACCTTCTCAAGAACTAAGCAATCTCGTTTATTGGATTTTTTGGCCATACTATTTATTTAGTTCATTGATCATGATTTTGCTGTCGGTGATTACAGCTTCAGTTTATGACAAGACTAATATATACACTACAAGTGTTTTGTTTAGTTCAGCATTAATTGCTATGACTGTTGGTTTCTCAGCTATTTTTTGCTTTAAACATCACTTGGTTATTGAACCAGCTCAACACAACAATCCTATCATACTAATCTGTAGAGTAATGAGATATGCTTGGAAACACAAACAACCAGTGAGACGTAGTGCATTTACTTATGGAGAGTCTCCTCCTTCCAGACTTGACCTTGGTAAGGAGAGATATGGAGGACCATTTACTACAGAAGAAGTAGAGGATGTTAAAAGCTTCTGGTACATTGTAAGTGTTTTGTTCTCTGCATATGCAGCATCTTTAAGTGATTTTTCTTCAAAGATCTCTGATCAATACTTACGTGTTTTAGATCTTCAAGTAAATAACACAGTTGCTTTTACAGAGAAAGTAGTTCTATCTTTTCCATTAACTATCCCTTTTTCTGTTTATGCCATTTACATTGTATTTTTTCAGCTTATTGTTACTCCATTCTTCACTCGCTACATTCCTAGTATGTTAAAACGTATATGGATTGGACTGGTTGTTATGCTTCTACAATTGGCTCTTACCACTATTATTGCATTTATAGTGAATAGGGACATCAGAAAAGCTTTCAATAATCAAATATGCCTTAATTATTTTGGATCTGATAATAGCACTTTAAATGATATAGGAATGGAGATATTCACTTTACCATATTCTATTCTTGTAGTTCCGCAACTTTTAGCTGGTATTAGTACTGCTCTTCTGTTCATAACTGGCTTTGAGTTCATATTGGCTCAAAGTCCTAGAAGTATGCGAGGATTATTGATTGGCTTTTGGCTAATGGAGAACAACCTTTTTAATATTAATAATTCTGTTTTGCCTTATTCTTTAAATTGCCGCTGGGAATATTATGCTGTTAAATCATTTCTTGTGTTGATCTCAGTCATTGTTTACACTATTGCTGCATATAAATACAAATATAGACAACGTAATGAACTATCTGATATTAATGAGAGATTTATCATTACAGAATATACTGCAAGACAAATTGAGAGAGTTGAGGATAAGCTGTTAAATGATATTGACTCTATGATTATTAATTAAACACTTTTTTATAAAAATTGAAATAAATTTATTAATCTTACATATAAAATACCTATATATGATGGTAGTTTTGATATTAATTTAAACAAATCATACTTTGTATGTGACAATGACTGCATGGATTAAAAACACATAAACAATTGAACAATGTAACATTTGTTAAAGTATATGATCTGTGCAATTCCATAGTAATTAGCAAAGGGATCATGAGTTGGTTAAAATTAACTGATCATGAATCATGTGAATGTATTTGAATATTCTATCTGAGATATTAGAGCATAGTAATATACACAAATGTTTCATTACACAAATTAAAACATTTTTAAGGCACAGATTGCTTTTCACTAAGTTATATGCCGACGCACTAGTGCCTACTCCTGTACATATTAATTTTAATCACATGTTTAACCAGCCATTATAACTCAGGAACATGATGATGAAGCAATCATTGATTTGATCGATAGTCAAGCCATTGAATGAAAATATAGCGACCATGATTATAAAATGAAATGATCATACATAACCTGTGACAATGAGCTGATGTATATAATGACAAAATATATATAGACAGATAAAATGATAAATGCAAACATTGTTAGAATAAAAAAAAATATGCACAAAATAGTCTCACAGGTAACTTGATATTTAATATTTCATAGATAGTAATGAATTTAATGTATTGTAGCTTGTTCCAAATATGAACATACAACTCCACTGAAAAAATGATGAAATCAATAGGCTCTGCATTGGTCTGGTTGAGAATAGTTTTTATTGGTTGTGGAAAAGCCACTAACATAGTGATCTAAGAGTGATATTGTCAAGAGTGTTTTGAAGGTATTTGACAGGATATATCTTGAAATTCAAACAAATACCTAATGACAATAATTCACATTACTTTTATCAATCTCAATTTATAGTTGAATTCAAAATCATGAAATATATACTTAGTACATCTATGTTGTATTTGGACTTTTCAATCAATGTAATAAATTCCATATTTAATAATGTAAACTTTCAATGAGATAAAGTAATAGTGAGCAGACCAAGATATGTTATTTCTCAATAAAACACCAGATCATGCACAAAAATGCTTTTTCATATAGAATACAAATATGATTTATTGTGTATGAAGGATCATTGGAGGAGGAGGATGAGAGTGAAAAACACATAGAGGCAAAAGAACAATTCAAAAATGTCACAGATCAATAAAACTAGGTTCTTATCAGAAAATGGTAGATATTCAAAAAGGCAATATATTTCAGTAGGTCATTAAATCTCAGGAGCTCTCATGACAAGTTGAATTCAGGCTCATTTCACTGTCTTATAACTCAGACATATATTAGTGGTGTTTGGTTCATGCATATTAGCATTTACAGTATGCAGTTAAGTTTGTCTGGTTTATTTTTAAGTTGTTACTGGCAATATTATGTTATTACAACTGTTCTTGCTTCAATTTCAGTCATCATTTACACTATAGCTGCATATAAATACAAATTTAGACAACGTAATGAACTATCTGATGTCAATGAGAGAGTTATCATTACAGAATATATTGAGAGACAACTAGACAATGAGGAAATGAATACTTCAGTAGAAGAAATGGGTTTTTCGATTGTTTCTTACCAGGAATTTCCTTTATTGGACTAACCTAATATACATGTGCAGTAATACCTCTGTTACATTTTGTTATTAATGCAGAGTGTGAAAGTTTATATTGTATGTTTTCTCTATATTTATGAAATATTCTATTTGGAGTGTTAAATATTAGTAATGATATCTTTCCAGAAACTAAGTCAGACACTTTAATTAAGCTTATTATTGTTCATTTGGTAATGTTGAATTGTTAAAATTAAGCTATCACTGTTAATTGATTAATATGTTAAGCAAGCTTATAATCTATGTCATAGAGAGTTACTAAGTGTAGTAAGCATTGCAATGTTTTCATTGTTAATATATTCATTGATGATTGTTATTTTGTTTCATGTCTCATTAGTTGGATCAATTAGATACACATACTTTCATTGAGAAGTTATTTGTTAAAGTATATGATCTGTGCAATTTCATTATAATTAGCAAAGGGATCATGAGTTGGTTAAAATTAACTGATCATGAATCATGTGCATACAGTTGAATATTCTATCTGAGATATTAGAGCATAGTAATATACACAAATGTTTCATTACACAAATTAAAACATTTTTAAGGCACAGATTGCTTTTGACTAAGTTATATGCCAACGCACTAGTGCCTACTCCTGTACATATTAATTTTAATCACATGTTTAACCAGCCATTATAACTCAGGAACGTGATGATGAAGCAATCATTGATTTGATAGATAGTCAAGCCATTGAATGAAAATATAGTGACCATGATTATAAAATGAAATGATCATACATAACATGTGACAATGAGCTGATGTATATAATGACAAAATATATATAGACAGATAAAATGATAACTGCAAACATTGTTAGAATAAAAAAAATATGCACAAAATAGTCTCACAGGTAACTTGATATTTAATATTTCATAGATAGTAATGAATTCAATGTATTGTAGCTTGTTCCAAATATGTACATATATACAACTCCACTGAAAAAATGATGATATCAACAGGCTCTGCATTGGTCTGGTTGAGAATAATTTTTATTGGTTGTGGAAAAGCCACTAACATAGTGATCTAAGAGTGATGTTGTCGAGAGTGTTTTGAAGGTATTTGACAGGATATATTTTGAAATTCAAACAAATACCTAATGACAATAATTCACATTACTTTTATCAATCTCAATTTATAGCTGAATTCAAAATCATGAAATATATACTTAGTACATCTATGTTGTATTTGGACTTTTCAATCAATGTAATAAATTCCATATTTAATAATGTAAACTTTCAATGAGATAAAGTAATAGTGAGCAGACCAAGATATGTTATTTCTCAATAAAACACCAGATCACAAAAATGCTTTTTCATATAGAATACAAATATGATTTATTGTGTATGAAGGATCATTGGAGGAGGAGGATGAGAGTGAAAAACACATAGAGGCACATATTGGACAGAATCAACGTGACATTGTAATGCAAAAGAACAATTCAAAAATGTCACAGATCAATAAAACTAGGTTCTTATCAGAAAATGGTAGATATTCAAAAAGGCAATATATTTCAGTAGGTCATTAAATCTCAGGAGCTCTCATGACAAGTTGAATTCAGGCCATTTCACTGTCTTATAACTCAGACATATATTAGTACTAACATTGACCTCCCTCTTAATAATGGATAGTCAGGGGCAGCTATTCCCTTTACTATCTTGATTATATTTATTTTTACTTAACTATCATTTTTTCTACTTATCCTATCCTTTATTTAATACTGTACAATTTATGTAGTAAGGTCTTATCGATGCTTATTACAAAATCATAAATATTACACTAAGCTGACATGTACCTACGCATTTAATTATAGGAGCAATCACCTACGCATTTAATTGAAGGAGCAGTCGCCTACGTATTTAATTGCGGGAGTTAGCCGGCGCTGGTATATGATAAAAGGTTTTATTGAGCAGGCCCTACTAGCCGTATAAGACGACCAAAAATTAGCCTTTTCTAGGTAGCTACTATATATATTCAGATTCTTTCACCACTGATATTACGTATATATCAACAATGATGTATGTCATCAGAGTCTTAGTTTTCGTCCTGTTGCTACTTTTAGAAGTAAGTCATATCGTTGTAGTTATTGTAGAAATTACTTTTTCTTTATAACAGTTGCTGACGTTCACCAATGCTCAACTTTCTTGCATTAAACCACCTGGTGTAGAATGTAAGTAAATTATTTGTTATTACGAGTTGTATAGAGATTATTGTAATATTACATTGTGCTTAAGTGTTAACTAAAAGTACAGGTACAGTTACGTAGTCTCTATCCTCTTATTACTGTTTAGTTTATACAAAATTGTAGCAAATGTAACTTTCCAACGTTCATTAGCAATAATATACTTATAGGAAAAGAAGTTGAATCCGATGTTTTTTACTATTTATTTTTTATAAGTTAGCCATATATAGTGGTCAATGTACTTCCTTTATACTAATTTACGCACGAAATTGTAATGAAGTGTAATCTTGATACAGTGGTAGTGATAATTAACCACAAGAAGGTCGTCCCAATAAATTTTTACGAGAGAAAGAATATTTTCTTGTTTTTTTCACTTTATATCATTATATTTATATAGTTTAAGAAATAATTATGCCTTTGAATCAACATTGAATGAATACTTTTTACAAAATTATTGATTTACTGTATAGTTTGCTTCAATTATGATAAATGCTGTGTGGTGATAGTAAGTAAACAGAAATGGTTGTTGATATACATTGCTATAACTTCAACAATCTAGTAAATTATGTTCTACATTTTTTTGTATATGATGGAAAATTAGGAAACTGTATGTAAATTGTTGTTTTAATACTCATAAGACTAATTTATCTTACTGCATCAGCTTTATGCTATGCAATTTAAAATTTACATAACATTTGTTGTGATAGAGTTTGTTATCTTAAGGCAATTATGCTGTATTTAAAAATTACCTAAAGGATATTGAACTAAAAGGAGAGGTCAAATGATATTTTTTGTCTCTCTAGGTGAACAGGGTGATACTAGTGCTAGTGTGAGGGTATATAATAATAATACCCTTATTACTACTAGAACTGTTTGCAGTCAAGATCTGATAAATACTATTAAAAGAAATTTAACAGTTGAAATAGAGTGTAGAGCAAGCCAGATAGATGATTTATTGTTAGGAGACTACAACGTTTCATTGGTAGCTAATAGGCAACTTTTGAAAAGTGTAACACTTCCGAAAAATATGGATAGAATAATAGTTCCATACATTTTTACACTTGAAGACATTGGTCTCATTTCCCGTGCTTTTGAGTGCTTTTCAAACAGTTTCAATATTCAAAATTGTGGGACTACTACATTTGAATGTGCTTCTGGAGTAAGAAGATTGATTGATGGTAAGGAAAACATTTCTTAATAAGCTATGCAATTTGTATATTGTCTTTTTATTTTTATAGAGGCCCCAGATGTCAATGCATCGAGAATAGCAACACCAATGGTTGTTCTCAATGTTGATAAAATAAGAATTGGACAATCAACTTGCATCTCTGGTGCTCCGGGTGCACGACCAGTCACCATTGATTGTAATGTCACAAATAATGTACAAGTTGATAGGTATGTCTGGCAAAGGAATGGTATGACTCTTAATTATCCAACTACTCAAATGAGTATTCCTGCAAGTCAAACGGGTTCTTATAAATGCACAGCTAGTAATGTCTGTGGAAGTTCTTTTGATATCAGTCAAATTTTATGTAAGTAAATTCTCATTCATATTGTAAAAAAAATTACCATATTCTCTTGCATATATAATATATATTTTATATTCTGTATACAGTCCAACCAGGAATTAGAGATAGTAATGGCACTTCAGCTGGCATTGTTGACATAGGAGCATGTGGTTGTCTAGTGGATGGTTCTCTGACCATTTTTTGCAATTCTACGATACCTGGCTCTGTAGATAGAACTTGGTTTAGAAATGGAATACCGTTATCTGAAACAGGAAATAACATCACAGCAAATAGTAATGATGTTGGTGCAACATTCACTTGTGTACTCAACAACATATGTGGTAATGACAGTGCTAGTACTATGGTAAAAGGTTAGTATAAATAAATAAATTGAGCAGATAAGTGGATAATATTAAATAAATAATATTTATTTGAATATTTATATATAAGCTGATTGAATTTATAGATGAACAGATGCACTAATAGTAACAATAAATATGATTTAATTATGGTTTATTTTTTTAATTTTAGATTTACCTACTGCATTGTTAAGTGGCACTTATGCAGGAATTAGTGGTGATGGATGTACACCTCCAGGAAGTGGGGACAAAATTTGTGCATTAATTGGAACTAAAGTGACTTTCACCTGTGCAGTTAGTGCTGGTGATGATTATACCATTGGTTTTAGAGAACATGATGGTTCTATAACAATACTATCAACTAATGGACCAGCAATGGTAACTGTCAATGCTGATTCTTTTGGAACATATGTATGTAATTCTACCAATCCTTGTGGACAAAATATATCAACCTTGATATTGGAATCAGCAGGATGTGAGTTGAAGAGTACTAACTAGACATGATAAACATTTAAATTAATGTGTTTTAACATGCACTGTTGGTCTCATATAGGTATCACAGCCAATGTTTCACTTCAATTATTGATGAATAGTGATCCACTTCTTAACAAATGCTCTAGAAATATAGACAATCAGATACGTTCTGGAGTTATAGTTACTTTATCTTGTGTACCTATGCCAATACAATCTGATGTTGTAACTTGGTTTCGTAATGGTGTCAATATTAACAAAGAACCATCATTTAACTTGATGGTTAGTGAGACATCTGGAGAATACAAATGTATAGTAGAAGGACCATGTACTAATTTTTCAGATTTTATTAATCTTCCTAAAGGTAAAATCATGTTGTGGTGTCAATTCTTTACATTTCTTCTAATAGAGAACCCAAACATTACATGTGGAACAGGACTTGTGGTCTCTCCAAATGGTCGTGTAATAATTGGACAAGTCACATGTATCAACAGCAGTGTAGGTGCTAATGATATGATTGAAATTTCTTGTGAGGTGAACAATGACATGAACAGCATACCATACAATATTAGTTGGTTCAGAAATGGAATGGATCTTGGCTTTAGTGGAAATGTATATACTGCAACAGAAAATGGTACCTACACTTGTCGAGTACAAAATGATTGTGGTATTAGTGAAAAAAGCACTACCATTATCAGTAAGTAATTTTATTAAGAAATACTGTGAAGTGTATGACTTTTAAAAAATTACGTTTTTATTATCAATAGGTTATCCAGTTATTAGGAAAGGTGATGGTGACAACAACACAGTAATGGTTGACATAGGAGGAAATGCATGTCTAGACAGTGGTCTTATGATAATATGTGATATCATTATTGGTGAAAATGCGATCAGAACTTGGTATAGAGATGGACAACAATTAACTGAAAGAGGACGAAAACTCACATTATCTGCTGATGATAGAGGTACAAATTACACATGTGTAGCAACAAACCAATGTGGTTCAGACAGAGCTACCACAATTGTTTCAAGTAAGTCAATGAGTCATATATTAATTGCTATGTAAAACAAATTATAAAATAGAGTGATACATATCTTTATTATGTAGGAGCTCCATCAGTTTCAGTTGGTGCTGTAATGGTTGGTATGTCATCTCCTCAAGGTAGCAGATGCCATCAGCTAAAAAGGCCACCTCCAGGTCCAGTCTACTGTGCCTTTCTTGGAGACACATTAACAATTCAATGTACTGCCAATAATTCTGATATTGCACCTCTCATTTATCCAGATGGCAGTTCTAGTAGACGTATATTTTCACCTATCATGGTATCTCATGAAGGTTTATACTTATGTAATGGTACTAATAAGTGCGGTTATGATGTAGACACATTTAACTTAACAGTTTATGGTAAGTTATAACTAAAAATATCGATATACATTGTCAAATATTTCATAGACCCAGCAAGAATTAAGAGAAGATCACCACTTCCAATTCCTAAACCTAATGAAGTTATAGATGGTGCTGGACGACATTTGGAAGAATTATGTATTACAGATGACATAACTGTTAAACTTCATTGTTGTGTTACTGGCATTGAAGACCCTGTAACAACATGGTATAAAATAGCAGATGATGGAACTCACATACCAATTAATACATCTGATCCTGATATCACAATTAATACAGAAGACCCATTAAACCCCATCTTATGTATATCACCATTTCGTCCCAGACATGCTGGTAAATATCGTTGTAATACTACAAACAATGCTGGTGATGATTCTGGTGATGTTGATATAAAGTGTAAGCAATACAGGTTTGAGTTTCACATGTAATTATTCTGCTTGTCTTTTAGACATACCACCACCAGATTGTGAATGGACTTACACTCACTGGAGTAAAGTAAGTAAGCCTAAATCATTGTTACTTCAAAAATTCTGTTTTATATAGTGCTCCCATCTTTGTCATCGTGGTATACGTAATCGTACAGTACAATGTCTAAATGTGCATACTCGTGAGGCTTGCCCTGAAAGTATGTGTCCTCCTTCAAAGCCTAATTCAGAAGAAGAATGCAAGCATCTTGGATCCTGTGCTAAATGGGTAGCTTATCAATGGAGTGAGGTATTTATCCTTTTGATATTAAATATCTTGTCACAGTGATTGTTGATAGTGCTCTAGAACATGTGGTGGAGGTTATCGTATACGAAGAGTAGAATGTAAAAAATTACATCCTGCAGCCACTTGTATTGACGCTAAACCTAGGGTTTATGAAAATTGTAACCCTCAATCTTGTGAGTGTATAAAGTTTTGAATATGACTTCTATAATGGCTGTGTCTAACCCTAATAGGTTGTACAGAAGACCTTTATCCTGACTACTGCAAGTTTGTAGCAAATACAGAGCTGTGCTGGAATAAAGACTACAAACGTCTGTGTTGCTGGACTTGTAGTTCAAAACCATAATCACATACTGTTCATCATTTGGTTGTCTTTGTAGTATAGGGATGACCAATGTATTTTTAGTCAAATTATTTGAACTAATTTCTTGTGATTTTGAGTTTTCATTTTTTTCAAGTAAATTGATACTGTAGTACACGACTTGTACAATGAACACTTATACTGTTGTGGTTAATGTTCATATCAACAGTTAAAAGTAACTACTACCATGTGATAGCTGAAGTAATTTGGTGAGGCTTTAAGTTTGTTTTAGTTCATGTTTGTATGGAACTGTGGTGTATGTACATATGTTCTACTATTGCTAAAAATTAAAATGACATTAAAGATGTTTAGAAAAGAGTGAAGTGCTGTGTGTTAGATTGTTGTAGGATTGTCTTTGTACTATATGTAGCCTAGTCTATTAAGAAAAAAATCACCATATTTAATTTTAAGTTTTGAGAGTATTAGGCTACAATTTCCTCATTTTATTGTTAATGTCAATCCATTAGTTTCTGTAAGATTCATGCAGCTTTTATTATAAAGTTTAACCTTTAAAAAATTGTGTTGACACAAATGTACTTTGATCATGTGTAATGATACTTGATACATAGAGAATAGAAAAAGAATGGAATATTTTTTTTATATAATAATCTAAAATACAATATCATATTAAGTAATGTTTTTTGTGTAGTATGTTTTGAGAGACAAGAGTTACTTTAATTTATGTCTTGCATGAACTTCTTTCATTTATATCATAATTAATACATGCTCTCTAATCTCTATACTTATATATAAGTATCTACTTGTCAAATGACACTGTCAGCAATCAGTTGATCCATAGACATGATTAGTCCAAGTAAAAGCTTCGAGGAGATCCATCAAAGAGTGTTAATCCAGAACATCGCTGAAAAATCCATCAGTTATAGTTGATTTCTGTAGATAAAAAATTAACATGCGTGACATTTAAAGTTCAGAGTGGCTCATGTCACCGAAAATTCCGGTGGCAATTTGTTGCTGCCACCGCGCGAGCACCGCGATCTAGAATGGAGCGAAGCGACATGTTTCCAGTTAGGGTGGGGGTACAGGATTTTAGTAGTAAAATATTCCATCGAAGGACATGTTATAGTGTTATAGCGCTTCGCCATTTCACTGTTATAAACACGAAAAAGGTCCCTCTTCATGTCGCATTGCTTCTCGAAGGTGTGATTTATGGGTGGAGACTTCTGAACGGTGGCAGCTACCGATCGGTGCGAGCAAATTAGTGGCTCTACGCGCTACCCAAATATTTGGTGGCAGGACCATCGGCCTTAAAAGTTAGCATTGGTAAAAAAAAAATAATAACAAATAAGACATTGATAAAACGACTAAAGGAAAAAATGTCAAATTAATGAAGAGACAAGGTGTCTACTCATGAGATATCCAATGAAGTAATGAGATGTCCATTAAGCTTTCAAATGAAAATATAGAAAAAGAAAATAGAGTGGTAAAAATTGTCTCAATGAATTAAATGATGGATATATGTAAAAGAGTACCTCACCTTTTCAGTCTAGAACTCAAGTCAAAAAGTCATTCCAACTAAAAGAGGTCATTTTATGGGAAAAAGAAAAGAGATGATATTCAAAAGAGCAGTGAAAATGAATAGTAAATTTGGTGGGAACTGTCACTTATGAAATTCTTTGAAGGTAACTTATAAGTAATTATGAATAATTAATAAAATATGATCTTCAAAATTTAACATCTCTGTACAATTATATTTACATAACTATCAGGCTGTTATCATCATCTTGTTCAATAAATGCAATCACTTAGCATTGCCCAAAGTTTTTGTCTAGTTTACACTATATAACTTTTGAATAATTGTAACTTCTGGACCTTTGTCTTTTAATTCATACCAATCAGTATTAATAAGCATGATTATAAAGTGTCATAAGTAATAATTATAACAACGAATTGAATTGTTAATTTCGATTCTCACACATAATAACTATTATGCAAAATTTAAGAAATTATCAACTCTCTATTTCAATGGCATTGATATTGAGCTCTTTTATTAACAATACATGAGAAGGAAATTTAGTCTTATTTTTTAGGTTGTACTTGCATTAGTGCATACTTTATTAAGCCCTCATAGGTGCAATACCAGATAGATA
Source organism: Xestospongia bergquistia (assembly GCA_963965975.1). NCBI lineage: Eukaryota > Metazoa > Porifera > Demospongiae > Haplosclerida > Petrosiidae > Xestospongia > Xestospongia bergquistia. Next base: position 7,792,607 of record OZ014413.1, read on the forward strand.
CATTCAAGCTATAGAGCACCTACTATACTCGCTGTAGGAAATATATCATAAATGATCAAGACATTTTGAACTACATCCTCAGCTCTCTATCAAAGTACATTTTAAAAGTATTATTCAAGTGGTCATGTATTCCATACATGTGTTTGTGTAATCCTTTCCACAATCAGAATTAAGACAGTTTCCAGCTTTAGCAGAGCCAGAGAGATTGTTTGAGATTAAGAAAGAAATGATGTAAGAGTTTATAATTCATTAGACCAGTTGTCTTATAAGGAATGCCTCTGATTTCTCTTATTAGATATAAGTCTAACGTCAATATACAAGTATATAACTATTAATACATGTATTATAATTAAGTACGTAGTAGAACTAGTATTGTAACAATGTTCTATCATTGTAATAGGTTTCTTCATGAGGCAACAATGTTAATGCTCATTGTGGCATACTAGCCAGAAGATATTCAAATTTTTGTCAAATTATTAATATATTTTAGTTAATGGACCTTTTTTAAAAAATTCTGTATGCATTTTGCACATGAACATCTAACATGCATATTGCAGTCAATATATGACACAATAGACTTACATTTGTTCCATGTACTAGTTGTTAGAGTGATCAGTCAAAATCTGAATTACGTCTAGTAATTTAAAAGCAAAGGTTCCATGAACCATCCTATCAAACAGTGTTATAAGGATTAGGCCACATAAACTCAATTATTACTTTCTCTTCCTGTCCACATGGAATTTTATGCAGCACATATAAATTGACTGTTTGCTAAGTAAAGATAGGTACAAAAGTATATAAAATTGTAATGTATTAACATTTATTGTAATTAGTCTACAGAACATTCTAGAACATAATTAGACAGCAGGCACCTATTCATATGGACAATAGATACTTAAACACTTGTTATAATTAGTCTGCAGAATATTCTAGAATATTTTCATATGTGTATATATTTCATACTTATATTAGTTTTTGGGTTGTTGTTGTTGATCAAGTCATTTTGTTACAAAATCATAGAGTACTTGTTATAGTACTATGGAAGCATATGTGTATAAAGTACATAGCATAAATGTACTTAAATTCTTAGTTTCATCATACAAAATTTTTAAAAGCTATCATAATAATGGCTTGCTTCCCAAGTTCCTACTGCTGTTGAATGGAAAGTTGACACAAACACCAACAAACCATAACATAACCAACAACCAACATGGAATTGCAGCTGATGGATTATTTTGAGCATTCTAGCAAAAACTTGTTCAATACATGTACAGCTTAACCATGCTTATGGGTATTTAGATTACAAGGATATCCTTAGATTTCTCATTATTTTTCTCACCAAATTTATAGTTCTTTTTTTTTAATTTACAAAGACAAAATTGCACACAAATTAGTACAGAGTATATGCGTATGTAACACACACATGTATATATATGTATGGTATATGTAACAACTCCCCCCCCCCCTATCTAATTAGAAGTTTTCAAGTAATACCTGAGAGCCTTCTTCACTTTTATGAAAACCTTTGTTCTCAGACATTGGATAATAACAACTTTTTTTCTAACAGACTGTAGCACAAAACTTTAAACATTAGCTTCATGAAAAACAGATTCCAAAATTTACTCTTTCACTAAAAGCATCCATGCGAAGGTGCACATGTCAAGTTTTATTTCTACATGTAAAGATTGGAGTAATTAAATGAATGACAGATATTGAGAGGGAGAGTAAAAATATGGAAAACAGGTTTATAAAGTGTTAAAGTACAATATTTAATTACCAACCTAGGACCTATCCTATTAATAACTATAGAGAGAGAGATTTATTGTATATATCTGAATCCTTAAAGCAAATGTGATCTACAGAATTGTCAGGTACAAGCATGTCATAAGGAATTGGAAAATAGAAGAAGTATCTAGAAGCATGAGTGGAAGTATAGATGTAGTAGACGTTGAAAACAGATTAGCTTTCTCTAAAGTAGATACCAACGAATAAAGATACTATTAGATTGGCTCCAAATATATTTGTAGATTTTTGGAGTTATTTTGAGGTCAAAATCATATATTAGATTGTTCTTGTAATCTGATTTCATTTTAACTTTGTGTAAAAACTGTAATATTTAGTTGATTTTGCAAAATCAACTAAATATTAATCAAAAGTTACAATTATAACTTTTGATTAATCTAAACAGGACACACATGGGATTGCAGTTAAATAGTTGTAACGCATTAACTATTGAGGTTTGTTTTGATGAAGGACGAAATAATTTTAACCTTGTTAGAATTGAAGCACTGGCAGAGATTATTTTCTTCCAACGAGTACCTTCAAGACTCATGGTTTGTTTTAGGTTAATATCAATTGGTACTTATTTAGGAGTAGCGTTAACAATATATATATATATATATATATATATATATACCTTAGAGACGAATGATATGTATAAGTACAACAATATTCATTCGCAAAATCCGGATATCATAAATCCATTACAAGGTAACACATCGGACTGTGTCGAAGCAAACATGTTTGTGTCGTACGAGGTTGAGTGGGCGTGTCAAATTTCGAATACACATTGACCATTTCAAGATTCAATTGCAAAAATAAGCATCCGTATTCCATAAAGTATTCTTAACCCAACAAGAAAATGCCTATGGAACCTAGAAAAACTTAAAGAATGCACTTATAATTTGAAAGAGCATATTTATTGCCATTTTATTAATACTTAATTAAAAATGGGAGTCATCTACTTAAGGGTATATAGATAGATAGATAGATAGTAAAATGATTGGAACAGATTTTTTTGAGTTTTAGAAGGAAAAAATGATATATTTCATAGATTATTCAGTATTGTTAAGAATTAAGTACAAAATATATATTTGCCTTAAAAAGGACTCAATCATCCACCAATTGTGACTTTGGTGTCAAAGATGACTCAAAGAGCATTGAAAAAGTCATGTAGCCGCTACTTTAAATTCAATTTATGTCTGGAACATTGTCTGGGGTAATAGTAATATTTAATAGTAATAGTAATAGTAACGATTACATTTTTTCATGTAATAATAATAGTAATTAATATATGTTTGAAAAAAGTGGTGTAATAATAGAAGGGAAAGTAATATGTAATTTTTATAATTACATCTCTATTATATTATTGTTTTAGTACTTTAGTTAGGAATTTAGCATCGGCCCCTGTGGAGCGGCTGTTCAGTATAGCGGGTAAGATATTCCGACCTGACAGGTGCTCCCTGAGTGACTCTGTATTACAAAAACTAATTGCCATAAAATGCAATGGACATGTTAGTGATGTTGCAACTGCTTGATTTAATTTCTTAAATACAAACTACAAACTCTTAAGTAATAGTAATGTCATGAAGTAATAGTAATAGTAATAGTAATAGTCTTCAAAATAATAGTAATAATAATATATTACACTATGAATTCAGCCTGTAATAGTAATAGTAATAGAAAAATTTTGAAGTAATAGCAATAGTAATAGATTACATTGCAATGTTATTGACCCCAGGCCTGATAAACATAGCAAAAATATAATCTTGTTTGGTTGTAGGGATGTCTATACTGCCTCCTACTTCAAGCTTAATTGAAATGTTTTTTTCTGCCATTACTACATTTAACAATTGTTTACAACTTTTTATGCATATACCAGTTTGTGTTACTGCTAGCTTTGTTAAATATGTTCACAATATAATGATTTTTCCTTTAGAATTAATTTTAGGTTTTATGAATGTATTCAAATATACAAAACAGCGTTACTATAACTTATACAATGCATAATAATTTATGCACGAGAAAAATAATTTATGTCTAGGATGTAAAGTCAGTTGCAGGTTAAAGAATTAGACTATTGTTGTGAGATCCTCTTATGTCAATAAAAGAATTGAAGGAAGACACATAACTCAAAAGGTATCATAGCAAAGCTCAATTTGAAAATGAACCAAGAGTCCAAAAGCAAAAAACAGCGAATTATTTATGATATGAGACACTATTCATGATCACACTAAGTTAACGCTAGATGTAAGCACCATAATCAGAATTTTTAATGTTAAAGTCAACAAAAGAAGAATAACGTGTACAGACAATTCCTAATGTGTTGACTTTAGAGTTGTAGTGACTTTTGAGATTTGATATAAAGTCAAAATAACAATCAGTAAACCATTAATATTTACTTATATTTTCTATTCATGCAATATGAGTACGTATACGTATGACAAATGAGTAGATTAATGAATATTTTTTTCTTTGTAATGTAGTGTGCAAACGTTAACAATTCATCAGATGACATACATATAAAAGAATGATGTAGTTTGTAATAGTTGCTGTAGCAGCCAACGTCTTGGTTCATAGTTTCATTAACACTCAAAAACAAAAGCATTTATTTGTTGTATAATCACTTCATATTGATTAGTATAATTCACTTTCTTGCATGAATTGTAGTAATTTACTAAACTAATTTGCCTGACCTTGTTACAGAAGACGATCGAGATCATTGCTTGAAAAATAAAGTGAATTGAATGAAAGTATTCAAGTAAACAAATATTATTAAATTTGCAACACCCTATTGACAAATTCTCAATATATATATATATATATATATATATATATATATATATATATATATGTATGTATGTATGTATTTATTGTATATATCAAGTTTACTAGGTTTTGTTGATTGTGTCAAAAGCCTAGAAGTTCACTGTCCTTTAGATCTTGAGTCTTGGCATAGCAATCCATTTTCAAAGACATGAAGAAAACTTTAACTAAACATTTAAATTTGTATAATGCCTAAATAAAATATTTGCCTATAATATTATTATAATATTAATAAAACTTGTATCTAATTTAATGGAATATAAGGAACCAAGGATATCCTGTTTGATCTAAACTCAACTAAATTCCTCATTTTATTAAGTTTACTCCTTTTACAAGCAGACATGGGGTAATAGTAATAGTAAAGATTACAAGTTTTGAAATAATAGTAATTGGGATTTTCAAAATTGTGGTAATAGTAATAATTGAAAGAAATGTAACATAATGTTGCGTTTTGTGCATAGCAATTAACACACAACACTTGTCAGAAAGCATTCTTTCAAGTTCCTCTATCAAATCATTCAAGTGAAATTATCACTTGTCTTTGAAAAGCTTTCATGATCTGATATTAGCAGCTGTTGGTCATAGTCTCAGTACCACATGGTAGTATGACAGTCATCAAGATATCTAAAATTAAAAACTCTCCTCTTAGCCACTTTGAGGTAAATGTATATATATATACTGTAAAAATTAAATTGTTATATTAACAATTACTTTGTAGTTTACATCAGTGGGTTACTATGGAATATAGAATTTTTGTGAATTACTCATTGTGTAATTTGTTGGCATGGAAAAGTACAACATACCGAGAAATTACACAATGAGTAATTTTGACAAAAATTCTATATATCATAGTAATCCACCAATGTAAACTACAAAGTAATTGTTAAAATAACAATTTAATTTTTACAGTACATATTAATGCTGAAAGCAATGGCAACAACAAGGCAAATTTTAAGCATTGTGCTGTTTTTATTTCTGGGTTTGAGAATACATTCTCAAACTTCACTACTCATTTGAGGGTAAATTAGTTGCTTGGCTAGTTGCTTAGTTGGTGTCAATACACAAAAAGAAAAAATCTAGTACATATCCTACATTTGGAAGTTAGTTGACTGCATTCTTTCTGTTCCTGGCTCCTCTGGACCATTCAAATCACTGTTTAGCATCACAGGAACATTCTTTTGCCTAAAGATGCTATTTAATTGATTCTTTCTTTAAAAAAACTAATGTTTATACAATGTAATGCTATTGTATTAGGTTAAATAAAGACAATGTCCAGTAATATGTAATATTAATTTGTAATAGTTACTATTAGTCAGTCATGTAATAGTAATATATTACAGAGGGTCAAGCCAGTAAAATTTAATAGTAATAATAATAGGCAAATTTTAAAGTAATAGCAATAGTAATATAGTAGAATTGCCTGTAATTGACCCCGTGTCTGTTTACATGTATACAAGTGAACATTTTGATAACTATTTATCATCTATTGCTTAACTGTCAATTTGTTTGCATTCATCAGAGCTACCATCATGGCAAGAGCTACTTTGGTTGTGTTTTTACTCTATTTAGGTACTCATATGTTCAATGTATGACTAATGCACCTTTTTTAACCCTTGGCTTCAATGAGTGATCTGACATTACTAACAGTATTCTTTCAGTGTGTTTGCCTGTTCCTAAAGCAAAAGCAATAAGGCAGAATTTATCACTACAAAAAATCACTGTATGGAAAATATGGAAATATGTATATTTCATTGTGGAAATTTTGCACAGTTATGTTAATTTATACTTACTTCATCGATCCTTGTGTCCATGCCTATGGGCGAGAGTGTAGTAGTTTGTACATGTCTCATGCTGGTAATACAGTTTTAACTACTGTAGCTCAGCAATGACTAAGTCTACAGCAACGAAACTTCACTGAAAATGGCAAAGTTAAGTACCAGCAATTCATTCTACATAAAAGGCTTTCAATGGAAGACAAAGCTTGAAAAGTCAAAAGACTGTTTGGCATGGTTTGTTGTAGTTACAAATTTGATGAGGATCTAGTGTTGTGGTTTTATATAATGGATAAAAATGCTTAATGTCCATTCTTTCAGATGAATTCTTCAGGCTCTGAATGTAAAACAAAATGTATTTAGTCCATAAATCATTATCAGTGCTAGAATATACGGAAGGTATGTTTGTAGTCAGTCATAGTCCCTCAGAACGAATTTTTTTTGCTGTTCTTTGGATAGTTTCCATAGCATAGATGTATTTAATTTAATGGTGCTGCCAGACCTGGGGACAGTATGCTAAGTGTGATCTAATTAAAGATAAGTATAGACTCTATTAGCACTAGTTGAGGTGGATTCATGCAGTAGTCTTAATTATAAGCCTTGCCCAATATGTCAGCATAATTTTAAGAAAAATAGGCTTGAAAAAGAATTGCAGAATTATTCAGGAATAATAGGTGGAGTTTACTTGTTAATCATATTCATAGTAGTCATTAGCCGGAGAAGGGTATCCTTCAATTTTTAACCCTTTTCTTCAAAACTAGCCCAAGCATGCGCAAGACCAAACAATGCACGTTTATTCCCGGGAATAAAATTATAGCCATGCTATTTTATATAGCATTACAGCCTCCTGGTATCACTAACACAGCTAGCAATTGCTATGCTAGTAGTATCCTCCAGTGTCTGCTGAACCACCCTATTTTTTAGAATTCCTACAATCAACCAGCAAACATACATGTTGTGAATGTACATAATCAAGTATAATATATATATATATATATATATATTATTGTAAATTTAAAGTTAAAAAAATTCAAATTAATACAAATTTATGCTGTTACACAGGAGTATGTTTATTAAAGGTATTGCGAAACCTATACAACATGTACATGTATAGCAGTGGTACAATAACACTTCCATCAGAATCTCTTGTTCAAACTCTATCAAGTAAAAGAGAAAAAATACAATAAATATAAGAGTTTATTATTGCAAACAGATATGCATGAATCATTTGTTCCTGGTAGATATCAAGATGCTCATGAGTATTACATTCAACTAGTCAATAATTTAACTGAATTATTTGAAGCAAGGTAAGGCCTTGTATCATATTTTAAAATGTTTATTATTATTGACTACAGGACAAAACAACTAGTAGAACAAGTTTTTTTCATGACTGGATGGAAACAGGTTACAATTCAGTAATATTTTTATCAGCTATCTGACTTTTTTTATCACAGTGACATGTAACAAATGTAATTACAGCAACAGTAAGACACAGAGTAGTAGTGTGCTTGAATTGAAAATACATGTTAGTAATAATATTAAGAGTGATACTCAATATTATGTTGAACAGGGTAACAAGAAAATCCACCTTCAGGACTTGATTTTTGATGAGTTAGATAATTCAGACAATATTATAAACTACATTTGTGAAGGGTATGGATCTATTATCCTGCTATTTTACAAGACTAGTCATAGATTTGTCTCTAAGATTATATATAATATAAATTTAGGTGTGGAAGCTGTGGTGAATCTTTTCAGACTTTTGATGTAACAAAACATGCCAACCTTTTACATATTCACATAACAAAGACTTCAACATTGTTAGTCAAACATATTGTAACAAATAACATTTATGATATCAATTGTTATGTTTAATAGAACTGAATGTCCAGTTGTTCAAGTACAGGTATAAAACACTAGATAAGATATATGTAGTTAACACATACATCTGTACATTAACACTGGATGTATGCTTATTTGTATATCACATTCAGAAAACTACATTAAAAGTAGGCAGTGCTATTATAAACTTGTGGGGATATTGAAACAAAATCGACTCTACTCTTTCATTTATATGCTCCACAGAAAACAATACTCAATGGTTCTATATCAGTGACACTAATGTATATGCAAAATTGTATTTGTACATATAATCAATTACTAGTAACATAGGTTACTCCTGTTAGTACAGTAACAATCATTCAATAAGATCCATTCATGCTTTTCTATCAATTAGATGAAGGTACAAATGTACATGCACATTTCATATAGAAACTGCAAATTTTACAGGCAATAGAAACAACACATTGTCTCTGTCATCAACTATGTCTCTCACTACAACAGACTATCTAACAGATGAGGTTAATACTATATGTATACTACTATATGGTATGTCTGAACAAAACAATGATTTCAGGTCATTCAAGCATACATGGACATCATAATGACAAAGGTATTAACAACAGTATGATAAATCTAACTTACTATTCTGTATTATATATATTGTCAGAACGGAAAAAAGGTTTATGTATTAGGCTCTCAGTTTATCAGGAAGTTATGCTTACATGGATACAAGTCAGTTACAAAATTACATTGAAATGTATGTAAATAAAAAGTCAAAATGCCATTTACTGATACATAGGTCAACCTCACAGAACAAGATCTACTATTTTGTATTATTAACCATGCTGAATGTCATTGGACACTACTATATAAAAAATCAGTTGCATATTATTATATTACTACTTCTGTACACAAAACAGGTTATAGACTTCAACCTGAGACAACCAGAATATTTTGATTCATACAAAGGATCTGTGCAAAGTTATTGGACAAAATTAAAGGTAGTAGTGGCATGGTTTTTCCATCATGGTTCATGTCAGATGACGCTGATAATTACTTTAATGCATGGAAAGCAGTGTTTGGTGAAGGAGATACTAAGAAAATTATTTGTGCCTGGCACATAGATAGAACATGGAGAAAAGCATTAGCTGAAACTGTGAGAGACAAACAAGATCAAATAAAAATATACCATCAACTAAATATTTTACTCAGTGAAAGAGACGAAGCTAAATTTAGAGTTACATTGCATACTTTTCTCACTTACCTACAAACAGAGCACGCTCGTTTTTTTGCCTACTTTACTTCAGATTACTGCTCACGGTTACCACAATGGGCAACATGTTACCGTACTCAAACAACAATCAACACTAACATGTACCTTGAATCATTTCATAGAGTCCTAAAAATATTGTACTTAAACCACAAACAAAATAGAAGAATTGACAGTTTACTTGTTACTTTATTAAGAGTAGCAAGAGATAAGGGGTTTGAACGTTTTCGTAAGCAAGAAATGGAAAAAAAAATCACATAGAATATGTGAGGTAAACAAACGTCACAAGAGAGCTCTTTTGTTAAAATTGTCTTCTGCTGCACAAATCAAAAATACAAAATGGAAAGTACAATCACAATCATCTCCTGACACAAATTATGTCATTGAAAAAAAGAGAAAGTACAGTTCTACTCCAACTCTGTCGAGGCCTACTGTTAAAGAAATAAATAAAATTAAAGACCTTGAGAGTGCTGACGTAAAATTCTGTGGTAGCTGTTTGAAAGATGACAAAACTACTGTTGATATTGTTGAATTGATACAGTGTGACATATGCACTGTATGGTTACATCTATATTGCACACAACCACAACTAACTACTATACCAGCTAATTATATATGCCATTTTTGTAACATCAAAAAATAAAATGATTTTAATATTTCTTTCTTACTTATGATTAGTGTTGTTATATCCTCTCATATATATACAAATACGAGCAATAAGACTCTTTTTCATTATCTTTTGTTAACTTGGTTACAACAGGTCCTTTATCTTCTTAACAGATCCTTAGTGGCTCAATATGTAACTTGTTCACAATCTGGTTGATCACGTGCGGTACTACTCACGTGAGGTACACGCTAACAAAACCGAGAAAACGAGGGGTTAAATTTTGGATAATCTTCTCCGGCTAATGCTATCGAAATAATTGAAGTGGAGAATGAAGAAGAGGAACTTGAATTACTTGATTCAGATCATGAACTGCAACAAAGTGAATATGAGCAAACAGACCAAGGAAGCAGCTCATCTTCTGTAGAGTCTTCGTTACTGAGCCATCTTCGCCGCCCAACATCCTCTGAATTGGCTAGAAAGAGAAACGTTTCTAGCAATAAGCCACCCACAGGGCAAAAGAAAGGTAAAGGTAAAACATTGGCTGATCCTAAATATGTGACCCCAAATCAACGTGTACTAGAGCATCCTGATGAGAGTCTTACGGTTTCTTGCAATTCTCTATTCTGTGAAGCATGTAGAGAGACTTTGTCCCTAAAGAAAAGTATCATTGAATTGCATACAAAGTCTGTCAAGCACACAAAAGGAAAGACAAGACTGGCATCTAAAGAAAAGAGGGAGAGAGCGATATGTGATATGTTGAAAAAATATGACAATAAGGTCCATCCTTGGTGAGAAACTTCCAGCCTCAGTGAGTGTTTTTCGAGTAAAGGCAGTCACTGGTTTTTGAAAAGTGGAATAGCATTAAATAAGCTTGACAGTCTTCGTGAGCTTTCAAGGAAACTGGACTTTCACTGTCCAGTAGCCAGCATTTAAGGGAATTGATCCCATTGATTCTGGAGGATGAGCGAAGAAGAATTTGTGAGAAAATTAAAGACAGAGAGGTTTCAGTTATATATGATGGTACTACACATGTAGCTGAAGCACTAGCTATCTTAATTCAATATGTAGATGATGAATGGAAAATTCACCAGTGTGTTGCTAGATTGGCAAAGAGCCTCGCTGGCGAAGAAGTTGCTAGAGAGCTTCTATCCACACTATCTACTGGACTCAGTTTACCATCAAATTTACTTATAGCTGTAATTAGAGATCGTGCATCTGTAAATAATGTTGCCCTTCGTACCTTGAGCATAGTCTATCTGCAGGTAATAATCGATGTTGGTTGTTTTTCTCACACATTAGATCATGTGGGTGAGCATTTTACAACACCAGTTCTAAATGAATTCGCTGCTGGATGGATTGGCCTTTTTTCAAGAAGTCCTAAGACTAAACTCCAATGGAAAACAGTCACAGGTTTACCCACACCATCATATTCTACAACAAGATGGTGGTCTAAGTGGGAGGTAATTAAGCAAATACATGACACTTTTGGAGATGTTGAGCCTTTATTACAAATGCTGACCTTCCTCCTGCATCGAAGTCAAAGCTTCAGCACATATGTAATGATCCTCAGAAAAAAGTTCAGTTGCAGATTGAGCTTGCAATAACTGTTGATGCTGGGAAAGCTTTTGTTGAGGCTACATACTACTTGGAGGAAGATGGACCATTGATCTTTACATGCTATGAAAAGATTCAAGAATTAAAAGGTGCAATTGCTACTGCATATTATCCTAGTATAAATGCTCTCATTCAAAGACTTGCTGGTATGAATGAATCTGTAGCAAAGCAGTTGAAAGAGTATGCCAAGTCATGTGCTCAACCTGCCTATGACTATTTTTAACAAGTTTGACATTGATTTGAAACGACCACTCTTAGTATTTAAAGGTGCTCGTTACTTTGACCCATTAAAACTAACAGAACTCAAGCCTACATGTTGTGACATTGACGAATTACAAGTCCTTCCGTTTCTGAATAGCAAAACCATTGATGGTTTAAAGAGTGAATTACCTGTATACATTTCTAAAGCAGCTGATCTTTCAAATGATATTTGTAGACTTGCTTGGTGGAAACGTCATGCAGTCGAACTACCTTGTTGCTCAAAAGCATGTAAATCACTCCTCCTTGTACAGCCATCATCCGCTGCAGCAGAACGTGTCTTTTCATTCTTGAATAACTCCTTCGATGATCAACAAAACAGTTTTTTAGAAGATTATATAAAAACATTGATAATGTTACAATAATAACTCATAATTGCAAGTGAAAATTAACGATATTTTTTTGGTTTAAAAATTTTTGAAATGAGAATTATGAGAATAATAGGTGGAATTGTAAGAATAATAGAAAAGAATAATAGGAAAACAGGGAAGAATAAAAGAATAGAATAATAGGCAACTTCTTGAGCATAATTGGGCAATATCTTGTAAGCTTTTAGTGTGCATTCCAAGACAAATCATTACATAATATCACATCAAGGTCTTTTAAACATTCAGTCCTTACGATATATTTGTTCTCTAAAAGATAATTGCTTACTTCATTAGCTTCCTGATTGGTGAAAGAAATCTGACAACATTTCTGAAAGTTAAATTCTTACTTCCAGGTCTTAGACCAGTCACTTAGTAAATTAACATCAATCTGAAGGTAATTGGCATCTATGAGGAATTTAATGCTTATATTGCAGTTGGTATCATCAACGTACAATAGCAGTTAGCTTCGTTCTGATAAGATCTTCGGTGTGCACGCCTACTTGACGAATAATTATAATAATAATTATTATTCTTATAAAAATTATAGTTATATTAAATATAATAATTTAGTATAACTATAGTTTTAATAATTATAACTATCACATGATCATTTTCTCGAGTTTTGTTTCCTATCTGTTTGGGCGATTTCGATTTGTGAAGAACGATTAACCTCTTATTAGGGCAGAAAGCAATTTTGGTTTAACATTTGACTTGCGAGTTATATTCTGTTGCAGTTGTTAGTGAGTCATAGTTTAACAAATATAGCCTTAAACAAGAGTTGTTGGAAGACAACTATTTAAGCCATATCCATTGTTGTTAATAATCTATTGTCAATTGCACAACTGTGGTAGAGCCTATAACGTGCATATTTTCATAAACATTGTTATCGTTTAAAACAACCAATTAGTGATTGTCTATTTTGATTCTGCAAGTTTTCAAGCATAGTGGGAGTGATTACTTTTCTACATTTTTGATATCTAGATTGTAAACAATTCACATATACTTAAGTTTGAACAGAACCTAATAAGTTCAAAGAGAGGTTTTAGTTAACATTATTAATACTTTATCAGTGGATCCCTTTTAGCTACCTTTAACCTATTCTATTCAGTCGCAAATGACATTCAAGCATAAAGATATAGTCCAGCTATCCCAAACATCAAGCAAATAGATGTTAATTATCATTTACAATATGTCATGAAATTATCTTATTTAGATCAAAAATTATTCTCTAAGATTGATATCTTTTATCACTTCCAGAAATATATTTCTAGACTACTATATTGGCTCCTCAACTCATCAATGTATGTAGGTGTGCCATCATTATGAATTCATCTGACCATACCATCCTCAATTCATCCACATTTGCTTTGTTCGTTAAAGATGGTTTTTCCATAGCCCTGGAAATTTAGCTATATATAGGTGTGGTTTATGTTGTTCTACCATATAGTCTAGCTTCTCACCAAACGTCTCTTCAACATGGCAACTAGAAGTTTCCACACCACGTTCTGATTTCTATATGCTCTTTACAAATGATTTATTAAAAAAGTCATAACAAAGGTCTGTCTTGTCTCAATATAGAAAATTTTTGAACGTGTAGAATGTGGGCTTGTCAGTTGTACTTTAATAATTTCAATTCTTTTGATATCTTTCTCTATATGAATAGATTTACTTGATGTAGAGCAACAATTGATGTTTTATATAGTCAATAGTTGTTTTTCCTTTAGACATAGTTAAGGATTTTTTTGGATTTTAAGACAATGACTCTACTCAAAGAAAATACTTTGAGATAAGGTGCCCACAGTTATGATAGCAATTGCTTAGTACCTCCTTTTCTAGTAAAAATAAGCAGTTGTAACCATAGATACTGCTTACTGTATAAGCTAATATAATATTTTTAATGAATATGTGAGTGTCCAAACTCTGAGTACACATACACATACATCAACAATGTAATAGGGCTAGTATGCTTTGTGTGCAAAATAATTTTAGTTGATAACTAATGTCAACTCTGTAATAATGAAGATAACTATTGATAAATCACATCACAATGTTTTCAGAAATACAATTATACCAGTATTGACTTTATGGTTGTCTTGATGATGACAACAACTTATTAGAATCAACATATTTAAACCAATTAATAATATAAACCACATAATAATCCTTTCCAGTATTATCTAAAGTTATCAACAGGCAATAATGTGAATCACATGAAGTTATATAATCATAACTCATGACTACAAAATTAAAAATGATACCATTAGATCAATTGTTTACTAACAGAGTAGTTATTTGTATGACACAGGAGAATATACTCAAATGTGAAATTAATCCATTTAGGTTCTAATGTTTAGAGTATATGGTAGATAGTATTTATCTCATTGAAGTAAACATTTTCTGTTCCATACAAATATAGCCATTGAATTTTATTTGTTAGTACATTATCAAAAAAGTTGGTTTTTATATTGCATTTTATAGCAGAGACTGTGAAGAATTTTTTTAGAATCTGAAATTTCAGCTATATATGTTCTGAGTAATCCCTTTATTATAATTGTGAAACGATACAGAGTGATTAGTAATACTTATAATTTAACTAACAAACACTTCAGCACTTACCTAAAGTTTCCCTGCTCCGTGAAATATAACAACTTGCGACATAATTATAGATAATAGGCGCATGATTTATTTTTCTTGCTACATTACAATCACGAGGTGCATCACGTGTTTATTAATCTCTCCAGTCGTTAATTACGTTACTCAGCCGGCTAGAGGCGCTTCTTTGTAATAAAATCAGGTCGCTTTATTATCAACAATGAAATGGTTATTGAGTAAGCGCTACCAAGCTTTTAAAGAGACCAAAAATTGTCTAATTAGCCGCTTTTAGATTGGATAATTCATTCAGACTCTTTTAGCGCTGCTATTGCGTGTTTGTTGAAAATATAGCAGAAATGCCAAGAGTGATGTCTAATATCAGAGTCTTCATTTTTGTCCTATTGCTACTGTTAGAAGTAAGTTCTATTAATTGCTGTAATAATAGAAATTATTGTTCCTTTTTAACAGCTGCTGACCTTCATCAATGCTCAATTTTCTTGTATTAAACCACCAGGATTCCACTGTAAATTAATTACTTATTAACAATAGGTGTATAGACATTATAGAAACATTGAACTGTGCTAGATTTGAAGGGGTTAACTAGAAGTAAAGCATTACCTAGTCTCTATCCTCTTATTATTGATTAGCTTATATACACAATTGTAGAAAAAAGACATTTTAATTGTAAAATTTTGCTGTACAAAAGAAACCTATAACCCAACCTAATTATCTTTTATTAATACATATAAAATCTATAGTGGCTAATGTACTTTTATACTAATTTATGTGCAAAATCTCAATGAAAGCAGAATAAATGTAATGTATTTTTCACTTTATGTCGTTATATTAATTTTATATAGTTTAAGAAATAATTATTATGTCTTTGGATCACATTGAATGAATACTTTTTACAAAATTATTGATTTACTGTATAGTTTGCTTCAATTATGATAAATGCTGTGTGGTGATAGTAAGTAAACAGAAATGGTTGTTGATATACATTGCTATAACTTCAACAATCTACTAATTTATCTTCTATGTTATTTTTGAATATGATGGAAAATTAGGAAAACTGTATGTAAATTGTTGTTTTAATACTCACAAGACTAATTTATCTTACTGCATCAGCTTTATGCTATGTAATTTAAAATTTATGTAACATTTGTTGTGATAGAGTTTGTTATCTTAAGGCAATTATGCTGTATTTAAAAATTTCCTAGTGGATATTGAATTAAAAGGAGAGGTCAATCACATGAGATATTTTTTGTCTCTTTAGGTGAACAGGGTGATCCTAGTGCTAGTGTGAGGGTATTTAAAAATGGTACCCTTATTACTACTAGAACTGTTTGCAGTCAAGATCTGATAAATGCTATTAAAAGAAATTTATCAGTTTTACTACAGTGTAGTGCAAGCCAGATAGATGATCTTTATATAGGAGACTACAATGTTTCATTACTTGCTAATGGGCAACTTTTGCAAAGTGCAATACTTCCGAAAAATATGGATAGAATAATAATTTCACACAATTTTAGACTTGAAGACATTGGTCTCATTTCCCGTGCTTTTGAGTGCTTTTCAAACAGTTTCAATATTGAAAATTGTATGCCTGATGTTGATTGTGCTTTTGGAGTAAGAAGATTGATTGATGGTAAGGAAAACAATTCTTAATAAGCTATGCAATTTGTATATTGTCTTTTTATTTTTATAGAGGCCCCGGATGTCAATGCATCGAGAATAGAAACACCAATGGTTGTTCTCAATGTTGATAAAATAAGAATTGGACAATCAACTTGCATCTCTGGTGCTCCGGGTGCACCACCAGTCACCATTGATTGTAATGTCACAAATAATGTACAAGTTGATAGTTATGTCTGGGAAAGGAATGGTGTGGATCTTAATTATCCAACTACTCAAATGAGTATTCCTGCTAATCGAACGGGTTCTTATAAATGCACAGCTAGTAATGTCTGTGGAAGTTCTTTTGATATCAGTCAAATTTTATGTAAGTAAATTCTCATTCACATTGTAAAAAAAAAATTACCATATTCTCTTACATATATATTATATATTATATATTCTGTATACAGTCCAACCAGGAATTAGAGATAGTAATGGCACTTCAGCTGGCATTGTTGACATAGGAGCATGTGGTTGTCTAGTGGATGGTTCTCTGACCATTTTTTGCAATTCTACAATACCTGGCCCTGTAGATAGAACTTGGTTTAGAAATGGAGTACTGTTATCTGAAACAGGAAATAACATCACAGCAAATAGTAATGATGTTGGTGCAACATTCACTTGTGTAATCAACAACATATGTGGTAATACGAGTGCTAGCTCTATGGTAAAAGGTTAGTATAAATAAATAAATTGAGCAGATAAGTGGATAATATAATGTATATTTTATATATAAGCTGATTGGATTTATAGATGAGTAGATAGATGAGTAGATGCACTAATAATAACAATAAATATGATTTAATTATGGTTTATTTTTTTAATTTTAGATTCACCTACTGCTTTGTTAAGTGGCACTTATGCAGGAATTAGTGGTGATGGATGTACACCTCCAGGAAGTGGGGACAAAATCTGTGCATTAATTGGAACTAAAGTGACTTTCACCTGTGCAGTTAGTGCTGGTGATGATTATACCATTGGTTTTAGAGAACGTGATGGTTCTATAACAATACTATCAACTAATGGACCAGCAATGGTAACTGTCAATGCTGATTCTTTTGGAACATATGTATGTAATGCTACTAATCCTTGTGGACACAATATATCAACCTTGATATTGGAATCAGCAGGATGTGAGTTGAAGAGTACTAACTAGACATGATAAAACATTTAAATTAATGTGTTTTAACATGCACTGTTGGTCTCATATAGGTATCTCAGCCAATGTTTCACTTCAATTATTGATGAATAGTGATCCACTTCTTAACAAATGCTCTAGAAATATAGACAATCAGATACGTTCTGGAGTTGTAGTTACTTTATCTTGTGTACCTATGCCAATACAATTTGATGTTGTAACTTGGTTTCGTAATGGTATCAATATTAACAAAGAACCATCATTTAACTTGATGGTTAGTGAGACATCTGGAGAATACAAATGTATAGTAGAAGGACCATGTACTAATTTTTCAGATTTTATTAATCTTCCTAAAGGTAAAATCATGTATTGGTGTCAATTCCTTACATTTCTTCTAATAGAGAACCCAAACATTACATGTGGAACAGGACTTGTGGTCTCTCCAAATGGTCGTGTAATAATTGGACAAGTCACATGTATCAACAGCAGTGTAGGTGCTAATGATATGATTGAAATTTCTTGTGAGGTGAACAATGACATGAACAGCATACCATACAATATTAGTTGGTTCAGAAATGGAATGGATCTTGGCTTCAGTGGAAATGTATATACTGCAACAGAGAATGGTACCTACACTTGTCGAGTACAAAATGATTGTGGTATTAGTGAAAAAAGCACTACCATTATCAGTAAGTAATTTTATTAAGAAATATTGTGAAGTGTATGACTTTTAAAAAAATACGTTTTTATTATCTATAGGTTATCCAGTTATTAGGAAAGGTAGTGGTGACAACAACACAGTAATGGTTGACATAGGAGGAAATGCATGTCTAGACAGTGGTCTTATGATAATATGTGATATCATTATTGGTGAAAATGCGATCAGAACTTGGTATAGAGATGGACAACAATTAACTGAAAGAGGACGAAAACTCACACTATCTGCTGATGATAGAGGTACAAATTACACATGTGTAGCAACAAACCAATGTGGTTCAGACAGAGCTACTACAATTGTTTCAAGTAAGTCAATGAGTCTTATATTCATTGCTATGTGAAACAAACTATAAAATAGAGTGACACATATCTTTATTATGTAGGAGCTCCAACAGTTTCACTTGGTGCTGTAATGGTTGGTTTGTCATCTCCTCAAGGTAGCAGATGCCATCAGCTAAAAAGGCCACCTCCAGGTCCAGTCTACTGTGCCTTTCTTGGAGACACATTAACAATTCAGTGTACTGCCAATAATTCTGATATTACACCTCTCATTTATCCAGATGGCAGTTCTAGTAGACGTATATTTTCACCTATCATGGTATCTCATGAAGGTTTATACTTATGTAATGGTACTAACAAGTGTGGTTATGATGTAGACACATTTAACTTAACAGTTTATGGTAAGAAATAATTAAAAAATACTGAATTAATTTTTTTATTATATTACAGACCCAGCAAGAATTAAGAGAAATACATTGCTTCCAATTCCTAAACTTAATGAAGTTATAGATGGTGCTGGACGACATTTGGAAGAATTATGTATCACTGATGACATAACTGTTAAACTTCATTGTTGTGTTACTGGCATTGAAGACCCTGTAACAACATGGTATAAAATAGCAGATGATGGAACTCACATACCAATTAATACATCTGATCCTGATATCACAATCAATACAGAAGACCCATTAAACCCCATCTTATGTATATCACCATTTAGTTCCAGACATGCTGGTAAATATCGTTGTAATACTACAAACAATGCTGGTGATGATTCTGGTGATGTTGATATAAAGTGTAAGCTATAGAGGTTTGAATTTTTAGGTTTATTTGCTTGTCTTTTAGACATACCACCACCAGATTGTGAATGGACTTACACTCACTGGAGTAAAGTAAGTAAGCCTAAATCATTGTTACTTCAAAAATTCTGTTTTATATAGTGCTCCCATCTTTGTCATCGTGGTATACGTAATCGTACAGTACAATGTCTAAATGTGCATACTCGTGAGGCTTGCCCTGAAAGTATGTGTCCTCCTTCAAAGCCTAACTCAGAAGAAGAATGCAAGCATCTTGGATCCTGTGCTAAATGGGTAGCTTATCAATGGAGTGAGGTATTTATCCTTTTGATATTAAATATCTTGTCACAGTGATTGTTGATAGTGCTCTAGAACATGTGGTGGAGGTTATCGTATACGAAGAGTAGAATGTAAAAAATTGCATCCTTTGGCCACTTGTATCGATGATAAACCTAGGATTTATGAAAATTGTAACCCTCAATCTTGTGAGTGTATGAAATTTTAAATATGACTTCCATAATGGCTGTGTTTAACCCTAATAGGTTGTACAAGAGACCTTTATCCTCACTATTGTAAGTTTATAGCAAATACAGAGCTGTGCTGGAATAAAGACTACAAACGTCTATGTTGCTGGACTTGTAGTTCATAACCATAATCACATACTGTTCATCATTTGGTTGTCTTTGTAGTATAGGGATGACCAATGAATATTTAGTCAAATTATTTGAACAATTTTTTGTGATTTTGTATTTTCATTTTTTTCAAGTTAACTGATGCTGTAGTACATGCCTTACACTGAATATTCATAAGTTTGTGATTTATGCTTACATCAGCAATTATAAGTAACTCAGTGATGGCTGAAGTAAGTGAGGCTTGAATTTTGTGTAGTTCATGTACGTTTGTATGTAAGTGTGTTGTTAATTTAATTTATAGTGTGCCAATGCTAATGATTATAAAAGGATTAGTTACAGATGCTGCATACAAAAGTGTGAAGTGCTATATGTTGTATGTTTCAGAAATATGGCTGTGTAGTACATAGTCTAGTCTTTCGGAAAACTTGAGAAAACCTACAGTCAACAATGGATGCTACATTGTTTTCACCATGTTTCATTTCTTTGAAATATATGTCTAACAACTCCTTATTGTTTTTTGTTTCCCCGTAAATTTGCTTCATTTAAAAACCAAACAAAGTTTATCTGAAAACTTAACAAGGTGCTATAATAGTATGTGTACTTAATGTACTTTGACCTGTGTGCATTTAGCCTTGATACCTGCACTAGCTGATCTAGCCTCGTACCCATGGGTAATATGAGGCTACTGTGGATCGAGATAAGAGTGCACAGACCAGAACCTAAATAAATAATTATTCATAACTTTATTTTCATAGACACACCCTTTAAATTACGAGACAGACTCAGACAGTGAAGTGATAAAGAAAACAATTAGTCATCACTGTTAAGAATATTTGTCAGCTTCATTCTCCTAGGATGCCTTCAACAAAAGGCGTTAACAATTGTCTGGCAGTCTACGTCCATGACATGAGAAGTAGTCTTTTTGTCTCTCTTGTGAGATCATTGAACGAAACCAAGTTTTAACTCTTCTTAAAGAGCTTATGCTTCTTTCACATGAATAAGTTATCACTGGGATGGTGCAGGTAATTATTAAGAGTGTACAAATATTTGGAAAGAACAACTCATCTGCTGTAACAAGAGCATCCTGTGGTGTTTTGGGGAGATCATCAGCATAGTTTTTCCACTTCGTTTGCCAACTTAACAGGTCTGTGCCTATATTGTAAGGAGATGGAAGATCACCTTAATACAAGTCAACCATTTTCATAACAGTTTGCTTCCATTCAGGATCTTATTGTTAATGGTCATGGCCATGACTATTTCCCTCTGGAAACACTTTCATCAAGCTGTATGAACATACGATCCAGGAATGGGATAGTGATCAATCTTTTGGAATATTGTTGAAGAATTTCTGCTGGAGTGTTACTCTGTTTTGCTGTCTACCACATGTATGAGGAATAGTAATTGAATCGTTGTCAACACCAACTGACTCTGCCATAGAATTAGCAACAGTAAACCATTCTTCATTAACTCTATCTATTTCATCTCTCGCTTTCTGGGTACTTTGTTTGGTAAGGTCAATGTACCTGTATGCCTTAATAATGTCTGAAGTTCTTGACTGAAGGCCAACATTCAAACCTTTGACAAGGTTTAGCCCTTTCCAGGAAACAACAAAAGACATCACAAACTGTGTGTTTGTAATAGCTGACAGGAGAGTACATCCATCAGTAACTGTATCTGTATTCCATCCAAAC
Source organism: Xestospongia bergquistia (assembly GCA_963965975.1). Classification (NCBI taxonomy): domain Eukaryota; kingdom Metazoa; phylum Porifera; class Demospongiae; order Haplosclerida; family Petrosiidae; genus Xestospongia; species Xestospongia bergquistia. The sequence goes on from OZ014413.1 coordinate 7,814,466, forward strand.
TGTGACATTTTTCTCTCTTCCGAAAGTTGTACTACTATATCATAAAACTGTCCAAAGTTATCAAGTGTTTTGTGACTCTCTGTCCATCTTATTTTACATAAATCCAAAAGGTTTTTTGTTTTCTGTTAGGCTGAACAGACTGCTTGGTTTTTTCAGCAAAAGCTTCCTGCCTTTTTGGAGAATTATTAAAGAACAATGCAACTTTACTAATTATCCCAAAAATAATTTCTCATTGCAATGATATCTCAAGACTTAACAATAGCAAGGTTGAGCTTGTGAGAGAAAACGATGTAAATAAACTGCTTTTGAGAAATTTATGGATTCAAGTAGCTACTCCTCTAATACATCCAGACATGGTACCAGTTCTATCATATTCCTGATTCCTCAATAACTGCAAAAATCTATAATCCATGACCTGTTTATTAGTGTTGATATTGTTATATTTGATAAGGATTCGCCAGATGTTTCACCACTACACTGTACAAACTCTAAGAACTCTTCTCATATTTGATTAAGCTCATGGACAAAGAGACATAACTTAACTGCTCCTGATTGAAAATGTCAGAAACTTCATCTCCCAATACTGAAAAGATCAGAAATGAGCCCTCTGAAGCACTTGTGAAAATTTAGTAAGTATTCACCAATTATCTCAATAACCTCATTCTTGATTGTTTTTGATCAATATGTAGCATTTTTAAGGACATTTATGGAAGTGCTCCTTCAATACTTCATTACCTGACTCAATGCAAAAGTCAAGCAAAGATTGAAAGTTACCAGGGTTAATAACAGGGTTATGAAGATACTTTTCATCATGTCTGTGGCGTCGAAGGGCAATATTTTGTCGTCCATAAAAAAGAATAGTTTTACAAATAAAAGCAACTTCAATAAATTTGCTTGAATTTTTTGGTCATGAGCAGAAATGGTGATTGCCGTAACTGATGGTGTATGATGCTCCATGACATCAAGAAAGGAAACCATATCACCCATAGAATTTTTATGATATTGCATGATATTCCGTGTCTTCTCAATATCTCTGTGGCTTTGTAGAAAGTCTTCATTGGCCATTAACTAACACACCAAGATCACGGGTTGCCCTTGCAAAGATGACACAAGGAAGACAGAAACCTCCATTAAGTAATTTGAAATAAGATAGAAAAGCTTTTCTGTTAGGAACAGAGTTACTACAAGAGCTAGTTATGGCTAGTAGAAGAGCTACTAGTACTACTGTGACTGTCATTCTCAGATGTCATTTTTTTTCTTAAAAGTAACAGCAACTAGCCCCAAAGAAATAAATGTTACCTGCCGCTTTGCCATATTCACAATATTATTCACTACACGTGGCTTATCGCAACAGTTATTGTATTATAAAAATATTGGGGTATTGCTTTGTGAGGTGTAGTTGCAAAGATTTTCTATGAATAATATACTTAAAGTAATAATTATTACCACACGGTGTGACTTAAATGATTGACCATGAATATTATTATAAATGAAAAGGGAGTTCCTGTGCATCTCAGCCCTCCCCCCCCTAAATCCTCCAGTGTATACCTGATAGAAAAAATTTGGAAATAGTTTATACGTAATAATCAAAAATTCAAGATCATAAGCAATTTTTTGTGCATGTTGTGTTTTGAGGGACAAGAGTTACTTTAATTTATGTTTTTGCACAAATTCATACCTTGAAGGAATAGGTTACAACCATATGTAATTATGACCCTGGCTCTACTTCACAATGGTGGTAGTGAGCTCATTATCCTGTGGTAGTGAGCTCATTATCCCTTTAACTTTGATGCAAATATGATGGCAGTAATCAAGATATAGACAAATCAGCCTTTTTCACAATGGCTAGTGCTGTAGAGAAAAGAAGAAAAAGTACCAACTATAACTAAAGAGGAAACTACCAACCTACACACACACACACACACACACACACACACACACACACACACACACACACACACACACACACACACACACACACACACACACACACACACACACACACACACACACACACACACACACACACACACACACACACACACACACACATGTATTCAACATACTTCTTCCCTACATTATAGGGAAGAAAAAAATAGGTTTTTGTTGAGTGAGAGGATTTTTTGGGTTTTATGTGTGTACGTTTGTGGCACACATAGGCTAGATTAACCAAAACATGTTTATTAATTAACACAGCTAGAACTGGTACAGTTTCCAATGTTCCCCAAACTCGAGCACTTGGAGTGTACAATGTGGTTTCCTTAGTGATTGAAATGGTTAATGTTTAGTAGTGGAAAATTATTGTGCACTTTCTCTTAATCAATTATGAATTAATTCATATGCATTCATTACATTAACACAGTAGTTTGAAGATGAGATAACACCAAAAATTTCATCAATAATTTTTACAAATTAAATGAACTAGAATACAATATTATAAACTACTGCTTTGATTCTTGATTATAATATAACCTTCGATGGCGATAATAGGAACTTCTGCTTAATGCTTGATCACAATGACCACAGAAAAAACGTTTACTCATCCTTTCTCTAGAATTATTTCTAATTTTTCTAATTAATTTCCCTGTAAATAGGAATTGAGTGGATACGGCACAGTCCACATGTTTGTAGTGATGCTTACCTCTACTCCAAAATCTTAAGAACTGGAAGAGTTTGCTCACAATCCTCAGAAGTTCGATCTGGAACTTCATTGCATAGAAATGTTTATCAGCCTAATGAAGAGCTTTTTGAGTGATGGTGTCCAAATTTTTTTCCATTCAGTTCAGATGAAGATGACACAGAAAAAGATGGTCAGGAGGTAAACTGTTGTAGGTTTTTGGGTTATAAAGTAAAGCATTATCAATGAAATATTATTATGAATGAAGATTTGTTATGATTCACTTACTATCATGAAGGAATGGAAGGAATGGAAGGAAAAGCATACAGAACTGAGCCATCAACTATCTTTAATGAAAGATAAATTCACGATTCATCATATAGTTCTAATTGTTCACAAATAGAAAGAAAGAAAGTGAAAGTTACTAGAGAAATGACTGTAAGACTTATCTTCATTAAATGATAAATCTTTTCCTCTAATTTTGTATGTAGAAAAAGTTATTGTAATACACGACCAGCTATACGAAGGGTTTAAACCAGATGAAAGGTTACAGTTATCTGTAAAAAATTCCTACTATTTACATTGTATGTATAGCTTAGAAGTCTGCTCACAATAAGAATATAAAGGAAAAATAATCGGTGAAATACTTTTAGCACATAGTGATAAGTACAGTGAGGAAGATGTCATGAGTATATAAGGTTTTGTATTATGTAAAATGGTGCAATTTTTTAGTTGCTGTTAAAAGAAGGTATGAAAGCTAAGAAGACAGTATTTAGATGAGGAAAAAGAGAACTTTGAAGAAATACATGCTTCTAAAGGGAAAATTAGAAGGTATAGGCAGAGAAAAAGACATAATAAGTGCTTTTATTATCCATGCACAGAAATTTGATAATAGAGCTCTTGTGGTTTTACTAAATGAAATGAATCACTGGAAGCAGATTTTTGTTAATTTTATGACTGAAGAATCTGATGATAGTGATGATCAAATGTATTAGTCATTCACGAATTGACATGGCGTTCAAGGAGTAAGCAACCCTCATAATTATCATTGTTCAAAGCATTGTACAACTGACAGAGTTTCTTCGTACACTAGACGAAAGATACGAAATGAAAGTTCGGAAAGATAGCACATACATGGCACGAAAAAGTAGGAAGGTAGGAACACCATCTAACAGTCTACTGCTGTTCAATGCTCCCCAGTGAGTAAATAATTTGGTACTTACATAGAATTTTTACTGTTTTTAGGCTTTGAAGAGCTAATAGCTAGTGTAACCAATTCTTCAGTCATTGGGATATTGGTATTTAATCATCTTTATATACTTGTTAAATAGTAAGTTGTGTTGTGCTTGAATTAAATTACCTTGCTTTGATAGTTAATACATAAAAGATGATTGTTACTTTGTATCAAAATGGTAAGTTGTGTGAAATGTTTATTAACTTTTTACCTTGCTTTAGAAAGTTTTATAAACAGTACGAAATCATTTGAGTTAGCAGTAAGTTAAATGTGTAGCATTTGATTCAATTTTACATGTCATTTTCTTAGATGCTGTTGAACAAGTTACTGTAATTGGACAAAATTAATAAAATGATTAAATTTGTTAATAAATTAAATTTAGTTAATCGCAATAATTATTAACCTGGAAGACAAGGAGAAGGCAAAGAGTAGCCATGGCGTGTGTACTTGCGTGCATCAGTGTGGGAACTGAGCGTGCTCACAATAAAAACATGGTCTGTGCACATTTATCCCTTTCCTGGAAGTTTCCATAAAATTTCCAAGCCAGTTTCCTATTCAGAGAACTGTTCAGAACACCTTTGTGAACAAGATAGTTTCCAAGGTGTGCACTGTCCCCGTTCCAGCTGTGTAAAAGTAGGAAAGAAGGCCAGAAAGAGGACAGGAGAGTCTATCTGAGAAGTTGTGTAGGGAAAATGAATTAAGGGAAATGATTCGTAAAAATAGTGATGATAAAAATAATAACAAAACAAGAAAAAAATACTAACTAAAATGCCATAGTGATGTAATGTCCATTAATTTGACAACATAGAGTGATTAAAGCAAAGTTCATATATAATTATCTGTGAAGCATAACTATGTACATCTGCATTGTAAAAGATAAAGGTTCAGCAAGGCCAGATAGTTTGAGATATTTTTTATGAGACAGATATGTACGGAAGCTGCAGACGGACATTCCAATTCCTCTTTCTTATTTCTTCCGCGAACTTTGGCGTATTTATAAATTCCAATTAACGATCCAGTTGATGAGTCCAATTTCTCATTCCTAATTCCAATTTTGGCATGCGCGCCATTTCTAGGCTTTTCTTGTTACTTAATTAAACGCAGAGCGCGAGTACCACGAGCCGTCTCTTAGAATCGAGCGTCAGCGAGATGTTTCCAGTTAGGTTGGGTCCCTGACTTTGGTTGTAGCTCGATTATTTAGAGAAGCCGAGAACGGACATTAAAACTCCGTATAACCCCGTTATATTGAAATTGGAAATAGGAATTGGAATGTCCATCTGAGGCTTCCGTAGATATGTTATATTGTGAATATTACTCTTTAAATGAATATGGGTGTCCAACTCTGAGTATGGAAACGAGAACATACCAACATTGTACAACATTACAACATTACCTAGTATATTTGGGTGCAAGGCAATGAAAATGTTAGAACCTCTTATGATAGTCAAGATAACTATTGAAATTAATACGTTTAGGTTCTAATGCTTAGGGTATAGGGTTAATAGTAGTTATTTCTCATTGAAGTACACACTTTCTATGTCATTAAAATAACCATTGGATTTATTTGTTAGTACATTGTCTGAAATATACATTTTTATATTGTGCTTAATTATAGCTGAGCCTGTGAAAGATTTTTTTCAGATTCTCATACATTGACTTGTTATTTTTCTGTTGCAGCTGTAAGTGAGTCAAATGAAGTAGTTTAACAAAAATATAGTGTAAACAAATTTTATTAGGGAGACAAACTATTTAAGCCAATTGTGTCAATTGTGGTTAATAACCTATTGTCAACTGCCCCACCTTTGGTATACTTTCCAGCATAACTTGTGTATTTTCATAGATCTTGTGACAATTAAAAACAACCTCTTAGTGGTTGCCTATTTTATTTAGCAAATTTTCAACACAGTGCCAGTTATCACTTTTCTACATTTTGATATCTTGATTGTAAATAATTCACATACTTAAGTTTGAACAGAATACAGTATAGTCATAAATAGAGGTTTTATTTAACACTAGTAATACTATACATCTGGGTCTCTCTTAGTTACCTTTAACCTGTTCAATTCAGTCGGAAAAGACAGTCATGTATGTAGATGTAGTCAAGCTATCCCTAACATCAAGCAACTAGATGGTAAGATTACATTTACAATATTTCATAGTACTAAACATAATAGGTGTAACTATACACAAGAGTTCAAAGTTGTTGAGTAATGCAGATCAAATTGATGCATGTCTATAGTAGATTAAAGATTTAGGGATTTCTCATATTACAATTAAAATTGACAGTATTAAACCATGTTTTCAAAAGCCTCATAAAGATTAGGCCCATAAACTCAATTATGTCCTGCCGACATTTAATTTTTACAGCACACAAACACACCTTTTTGTACAGTGATCCAATAAGCTGAATTCACCTCTTACAAATTAATTGTTCAGAGATAAAATATACCACATGCCTACGTTATAGAAGTAAAGATTTATTTTTATATAACCTTGTAGTTAATGTTCTTATTGAATTGGGTATATTATACAAACAAATAATATAATAATAATAGTGTTCCTAATTAATAAGAACCATCCTATTTCATTGTCTCTGAAATTAGGAACACTAGAAAAGTAGACACACCCAAAAATGTTTAAGATATTACTAACACTACAATAATTACAAGCTGCCACTTAACTATGATACAGTCACTGCAATGCTTACTATTGTTAAATTGATGCTTGCGATGCCTACAGCATTAAAATCATCACTTTCATCGTTTGTATCAAGTATATAAGTCTTCATGCAATCCTCATACCTATTCAGTTCTTGTAAGTTCTCATGCAGTGGTAAACTGGCAATTGCAAACAACTAAACATTTACTACAGAAACAGTTGCAAGGGTTCATAAATTTGTATCAAGTCAACTCCCGCATTAGGGGTGGACCTGTGGTAGATAGAAGCTTGCTTCTGCTGCTCTGCTTCTAAAGGCTACCATATCTAAATACCATACCATGGTAAAGGATACCATCACAGCTTCTGAGGGAAGGTTACAGTACTTGCTTTGTATGTGTGTGTGTATTCCAAAAGCACAAGAAACACGTTAATGTTTATCGCTTCAGAAAATTACTTCGTGTACGAACGTAGTTAGTTCTCTACATGTATGATGTAGGAAATTTCCTAAAATTAGCATTTAAAAACTTCTTTAACGAGTTATTTACCTCATTTTGACAAGATCTTCATGTCTATGCCTTCCTTGACGAATAATTATAGTTATTAAAGTTATAAGAATTAAAATTATAGTATAGTTGACATAGTTATGATAACATCTAGCAACTAGATGGTAACATTGCATTTGCAATATGTCATGGTACTAAACATCTCTAACTCATTTAGATCAAAATTCCCCTCAAAGATAAACGTCTTTTATTACTTCCGCAAAAATATTACTGTATTTGTATCTGAAGATGCTGTTCCATAACCTCCTCTAGAACTCGTCAACATATTTAGATTTATATTCACTAGCTCTACATTCATCTGGCCACACCATCTTCAGATTTCCAAGTTTTCTTTACCATCAGAGCAGTGATTTCTGTAAGAAGTCATGACAAGAGGCCTGTTTTGTCTCCAAAGATAAATTTTTGTACAAGTTAAAAGTTGCTTGTCAGTTGCAGTATAATGATTTTAACTCCTTTTATATGTCTCTATATGAATAGATTTACATGATATACAACAATAATTTGACATTTTATATAGTCAATACTACTGCTTACGTCTAGACATAAGGAAGGAAATCATTTGACTTTAAGGCAATGACACCAGTCAGAGAAACACTTGAGATAAAGTGCCCACAGTTATGATAGCAATGGGTTATTATCTCCTTTTCCCTTAAAACTAAACAGGCTATAATAATAGCTACTCCCCAGTATATAAGCTTATGTACATTTTAATGAATGCATGGGTATCAAAACTCTGAGTGTGCATACACACAGCATCCCAACAATGTACATAATATTTTTCTTGTGAAAGGCTTGAAAATGAATGTTTACTCTATAATAGTTACGATAACTGTTGATAAGTTACATCGCAAACTTTTCAGAAACACATTTATACCAACATTGACTTATTGGTTGATAATGACAAAACAACTTATTAGAAACTGCATTTTAAGCTAGCTAATAATAATATAAAAAACTCCATAATGATCCTTTCTGGTATTATATAGATTAATCAACAAACAAGACAGTCATAATATTAACAGCATTAAGGTACATCGCGGTAACACGTAACTACAAAGTTTAAAATGACAACATGAGATAGACAGTTTATTAATCGGAATGATAAATGCGTCAAGTGATGTATTTTAGCAAACAGTCTTTAACCGATTCTACACAATAGATGTAATTTTGCCTCGAACGTGGGCGTCCACTTAACCGCGATAGACGCGTTTTTGCGTCAGCTGATACGCTTAGTTGTGTGCGGCTGCAGAACAATTTCCAGGAGATACATTGAGCAGGCTGCAGTTATCTTTAGTGACCACACTTCATCTGACAAGTGTTATAACAAGTGAGTGCTATAGACTTTAGTCTCGTTTTTTGACCACAAAGTTTTGACTTTAACTAAGGTGAGTATTAAAATTGTATTATAATTCATAAGTATGAATACTGTACAAGAGCACAATATAAATCAGTAATGTTGGAATGTAAACATCAATCTACTATATAGTAAGATAAACACGGCAAAAAGACCAAGGGCCATCATGACTGCACTTTAGTTACCACACTTCATCTGACAAGTGTTATAACATGTGTATGCTATAGACTTTAGTCTCATTTTTGACCACAAAGTTTTGACTTCAATTAAGATGAGTATTTTTAATTATATGATAATTCATAACTATGAATATTGTACAAGAACAAAATATAAATTAGAAATGTTAGAATAACACATCAATCTACTATATATAGTAAAATAAACGTAACTGCAGACAAACTTATTCGTGAGTTTGACAGAGATGACTACTTTTTTGAACTACATGATACTCAACAGCCTGTCATGCTAGAAGCAACAATGAATTTAATAATTTAAAAGATATTTATGAGGATGATCAAGAAAATAATTATATTCATAGAAACAAGAAAGTGGTATATGCGTCTAGTATCTACCAATATAACTACATGTTTTTTTTTATATTTTAAGGAAATGCATACCTTCGTTCTATGCTATATCCATTTGCAATCCAATCACTTTAATCATCCACATCATCACTACCACGTATCATTCAGTCATTAACTGCAGTCCAAACAGTATGTCCACAGCATCTTACACATCAATCATCTAAGAAACCAACATCTACATCTACACATAGTCCTCTAAATTAAAACCAGTCAACATCAAGCCATTTGTGCCTCCAGTTAGTTCTAGAATCACCATCCCAAACTCTCAATTAGAGGCTTTTGAGTTGTATTTTACTCCTTATTTTATGGCCAACAAATTTATACAAAGTAATCTCTATGCTAAACAACAGATAGATAAAATCAAATATGAATTGTGAACGGAGGTTACGGTGGAGGAGATAAAAGCATAGTTTTGTTTTATGCTTCTTATTGAGATGGTTGGGGTACCGTCATTATAGGACTATTGAAAGACAAATTCACTCTTACCAATAACAGATTCAATCTCCCTCAACCACTTACGTGATATCTCCAGATATCTCCACTTTGTCAACAGGCACTTTGTGGCTTGAGGATAACCAGGTCCTGATCATTTGGGCAAAGTGCAGCCAGTACTTGATGACCTGTTTCAAAGATTTTTCAATGTATATGATCCACATTGTGAGGTTGCTGTCATTAAGGCAATGATCAAATTTAAGACAAAACTGCATGTTATTATCAACTCAGCATCCATTGTGGTTGATAATCTATTGTCAATTGCCACACCTGTGGTATGGATTTCAGCATAACTTGCATACTTTCATAGATCTTGTTACTGTTTGAAACAATCTCTCAGTGTTTGTCTATTTTATATAGCAAGTTTTCAGCATAGTGGCAGAGATACTTTTCTATGTTTTTGACATTTAGAATGAAACTTATTTTACATAATGAGTTTGGAGGCTTTATTTAACACTGTTAATATTTCATCTATGGGACCCTTTTTTATATTTATATATTTAACCAGTTCCATTCAGTTAGAAATGACAGTTGTGCATATAGATATGCCCTAACATAAAACAACTAGATGGTAATATTGCATTCACATATACAATGTCTCTAAAATTTTTTATCTCATTTACATCGAAATTTTTTCTGAGATCAACAGCCCTAACATCAAGTATCATTACATTTGCAATATGTCATGGGACTGAAATTCTTCAACTAGTCTAGATCAAATTTTTTTCTAAGATCAGCATCTTTTATTATTTCCACAAATATATTTCTAGAACACTATATTAGCTTCTAAGGTCATCAATGCATGTAGGCTGGCATCACTATAAATACAACTGACTACACCATATTAAAACTCATCCAAATTTACTTTATCCGATCATTTGTCCATCAAAGATATTTTTATCAATGCCATCACAATATTGCTACTGAACTTGTCTTAAATGTGACACTAGAGACTTCCACACCACATTCATTTTTTCATATACTCTTTAGTAATTGAAGAGTGACTTTAAGATTCCTTATTGAAATCATAACAAGAGCTCTCACTTGTCTTGGGATAGAAACTTTTGGACATGTAGAATGTGTCTCATCATTAATACTTTATAATTTTAATTCTTTCAATATGTTTCTATACTTACAGAAATAGATTTACTTGATGCATAGCAATAATTTAATATTAAGAGACAGTACTGCATTCATCTAGACATAGTGAAGGAAATAACCTGATTTTAAGGCAATGACACGATTCACAGAAACACTTGAGATAATGTGCCCACAGTTATGATAGCAATGGGTTACTCCCTCCTTTTCCAATAAAAGTAAGCAGCTGTAACTATAACTTCTCCCCAGTACCTAAGTTAAGATGCTTTTTTAATGAATATGTGGGTGTCTAAACTGATACTAACAAAGTAATAGGACTAACTCATATGCTTTAGGTCCAGGCAATTAAGTTGATTAATAACAATTGTTTGCAATAACAATTTATTAGAACCAGCATTTTTGAGAAGTGAATAGTATAAACCACATGAATGATCCTTTTCCAATATTATATAAAATAATCAACAGAAAGAATGAACCACATTGAGTGAGGTACATAGTCACAACTCATAATGACAAAATTAATTATGACAACATGAGACAATGATTTATTAATCAGAGTGGTTATTTGCATGGCACAGGAATGCACACTCTAATGTGAAAATAATATATTTAGGCTTAAATGTTTTTTTATATGGTATATAGCATTTCGTTCTCATTAAACTACACAGTACACATTTTCTGTACCATATAAATAGCCAGAGGCTTTATTTGTTTTGGATTAATCAAAGTATACTTTTTATGTTGGGTTTTATAATAGAAATTAAAGAAATGTTTTCAATTTCTGGCAGTGAATAGAAATTTCAGTTATCTTCTGAGTAATCTAGATCTGTACATGTTAATATAACCTTGAAGTGAATATAGACTGATTAGTAACATTATACTTTAACTAATTAATAATTTCTTTTAAACTCTCTACTTCATGTAGCTTACTACGTACAGACAATAATCACACAATTTAAATTTTTGTGCTATGAGGTGGATCACGTGTTTAATATTATCTCTTTAATTTATCATGCCACATTTCAATTGAAATAGATATCGTTTTATCAACGTCTCGTCTGCCGTTAATTATGGTACTCAGCCGGCTAATGCGCTGGTTTGTAATTACGTCTGGTCGCTTTATTATCTTTGATAATATAGTTATTGAGCAAGGGCAACTAGCCGTTCCAAGAGATCAAAAATTGTGTGATTAGCTGCTTTCAGATTAGATCCGTCCAATCAGATTATTTTAACATTGTTATTTCGTCTATATATGGATATTACTTTGCTTGGAAACTTTAGTGCAAGCGCCAAAAGTGATGTCTTCCATCAGAGTATTTATTTTTGCCCTATTGCTACTCTTTGAAGTAAGTTCCATTGTTTTTATAGTTGAAATTATCATTCCTTTTAACAGTTGCTAATCTTCAACAGTGCTCAATTTTTTTGCAACAGAGACAGCAACGAAAATTGTAAATTAATTAGTTATTAACACAAGGAGAATAGAGATTATAGTAACATTACACAGTACTTGGATCCGAAAGTGTTAGATAGAAGTACAGGTATTGTTACTTTGTCTCTATCCTCTTATTATTATTGACTTGCTTTAAAAATAGCAGTAAAAGTGAAAAGGCTTTCCAATTTTCAATAGCAAATATATGCCTTTTAAAACAGAAAGCTTGGCTTTTTGGTAACTACATTTATCAATTCCATAGTAGCAAGTGTGCAATGTTTTAATGAAACTTGAATAGTTCTAAATGTTGTTATAGTGGTAGTGATAATTAACCACAAGATTGGTGTTGTAATTAATTTCTAATATACACTTAGCAAATATTATTTTCTTAAATTTTCACTTTATGACATTTAGATTTATATAATTTAAAGAATATGTATATCTTAAATTTTATAACCATCTATTGTGATAGTGTATTTTATCTTAAAGCAACTATGCTGCATTTGTAAATTTGTAAACTTTTCATCATGTAAAGTGTGGCTTGTCAGTTGTACTTTAATAATTTGAATTCATTTGATATCTCTCTATATATATGAATAGATTTACTTGATGTAGAGCAACAATTGACCTTTTATATAGTCAATAGTTGTTTTTCCTTTAGACATAATTAAGGAAATTTTTTGATTTTAAGACAGTGACTCTACTCAAAGAAAATACTTTGAGATAAGGTGCCCACAGTTATGATAGCAATTGCTTAGTACCTCCTTTTCCAAGCAGTTGTAACAATAGATACTGCTTACTGTTTAAGCTAATATAATTTTTTAATGAATATGTGAGTGTCCAAACTCTGAGTACACATACATGTCATACATGTACATGTGATAGGGGCTAGTATGCTTTGTGTGCAAAGTAATTTTAGTTGATAACTAATGTCAACTCTGTAATAATTAAGATAACTATTGATAAATCACATCACAATGTTTTCAGAAATACAATTATACTCGTATTGACTTTATGGTTGCCTTGATGATGACAACAACTTATTAGAATCAGCATATTTAAACCAATTAATAATATAAACCACATAATGATCCTTTCCAGTATTATCTAAAGTAATCAACAGGCAAGACTGATTATAACTTGAATCACATGAAGTTATATAATCACAATTCATGACCACAAAATTAAAAATGACACCATTAGATCAATAGTTTACTAACAGAGTAGTTATTTGTATGACACTGGAGAATATACTCTAATGTGAAATTAATCTATTAGGTTCTAATGGTTATTGTATATGGTAGATAGTATTTATCTCATTGAAGTACACATTTTCTGTACCATACAAATATCCATTGAATTTTATTTGTTAGTACACTGTCAAAAAAGTTGGTTTTTTATATTGCATTTTATAGCAGAGACTGTGAAGAATTATTTTTAGAATCTGATAGTGAATGGAAATTTCAGCTACGTATGTTCTGAGTAATCCCTTTATTATAATTGTGAAAATATTATTATAATTTAACTAACAAACACTTAATCGCTTACTTAAAACTTCCCTGCTCCATGAAATATCACAACTTGCGACATAATCATAGATAATAAGCACATTTTTAAATTTTTCTCTGCTACATTACAATCATGAGGTGCATCACATGTTTATCAATCTCTCCAGTCATTAATTATGTTTCACAGCCGACAAAAGGCGCTTCTTTGTAATAAAAACAGGTCGCTTTATTATCTACAATGAAATGGTTATTGAATAAGCGCTACCAACCTTTCAAAGAGACCAAAAATTGTCTAATTAGCCGCTTTCTGATTGCATCTGTCCATTCAGACTCTTTCAGCACTGCTATTGCATCTATATATGTGTGAAAATTTTGTTGAAAATATAGCAGAAATGCCAAGAGTGATGTCTAATATCAGAGTCTTCATTTTTGTCCTATTGCTACTGTTAGAAGTAAGTTTTATTAATTATTGCTGTAATATTTGAAATTATTGTTCCTTTTGACAGCTGCTGACTTCATCAATGCTCAATTTTCTTGTAATAAACCACTAAGATCATACTGTAAATTAATTACTTATTAACAATAAATGAATAGACATTATAGTAACATTAAACTGTACTGGATTTGAAGGAGTTAACTAGAAATACAAGCATCATTACCTAGTCTCTATCCTCTTATTATTGATTAGCTTATATACACAATTGTAGTAAAGAGACATTTTAATTATTAAATTTTGCTGTACAAAAGAAACCTATAACCCTACCTGTTTTTACTAATTATCTTTTATTAATACATATAAAATCTATAGTGGCTAGTGTACTTTTATACTAATTTATGTGCAAAATCTCAATGAAAGCAGAATAAATGTAATGCATTTTTCACTTTATATCATTATATTAATTTTATATAGTTTAAGAAATGATTATGTCTTTGAATCAACATTGAATGAATACTTTTTACAAAATTATTGATTTACTGTATAGTTTGCTTCAATTATGATAAATGCTGTGTGGTGATAGTAAGTAAACAGAAATGGTTGTTGATATACATTGCTATAACTTCAACAATCTAGTAAATTATCTTCTATGTTATTTTTGAATATGATGGAAAATTAGGAAAACTGTACATAAATTGTTGTTTTAATACTCACAAGACTAATTTATCTTACTGCATCAGCTTTATGCTATGCAATTTAAAATTTACATAACATTTGTTGTGATAGAGTTTGTTATCTTAAGGCAATTATGCTGTATTTAAAAATTACCTAAAGGATATTGAACTAAAAGGAGAGGTCAATTACATGAGATATTTTTTGTCTCTCTAGGTGAACAGGGTGATCCTGGTGCTAGTGTGAGCGTATTTAAAAATGGTAGCCTTATTTCTACTGCAAATATTTGCAGTCAAGATCTGATAAATACTATTAAAAGAAATTTATCAGTTTTACTACGGTGTAGAGCACGCCAGATAGATGATCTATACATAGGAGACTACAATGTTTCATTGCTTGCTAATAAGCAACTTTTGCAAAGTGTAAAACTTCCGAAAAATGAAGATGCAATAATAATTCCATATGAGTTTACTCTTGAAGACATTGTTCTCATTTCCCAATCTTTTGAGTGCTTTTCAAGAAGTAATAATATTGAAAATTGTGACAGTAGCATTGATTGTGCTTTTGGAGAAAGAAAATTGATTGATGGTAAGGAAAATATTTATTAATAAGCTATGCAATTTGTATATTGTCTTTTTATTTTTATAGAGGCCCCAGATGTGAATTCAACAAGATTAGCAACACCAATGGTTGTTCTCAATGTTGATAATATAAGAATTGGACAATCAACTTGCATCTCTGGTGCTCAGAGTGCACGACCAATCACCATTCATTGTAATGTCACAAATAATGTAACAGTTGATAAATATGTTTGGAAAGAAATGATGTAATTCTTACTTCTTCTACTCAAATGATTATTCGTGTGACACAAATGGTTCTTATAAATGTACAGCTAGTAATATCTGTGGAAGTTCTTTTGGTATCAGTGAAATTTTATGTAAGTCTCATTCACATACTAAAAAAAAAAACTTATACCATATTCTCTTACATATTATATATATATATATATATATTATGTTCTGCATACAGTCCAACCAGGAATTAGAGATAGTAGTGGCATTTCAGCTGGCATTGTTGACATAGGAGCATGTGGTTGTCTAGTGGATGGTTCTCTGACCATTTTTTGCAATTCTACGATACCTGGCCCTGTAGATAGAACTTGGTTTAGAAATGGAGTACTGTTATCTGAAACAGGAAATAACATCACAGCAAATAGTAATGATGTTGGTGCAACATTCACTTGTGTAATCAACAACATATGTGGTAACGACAGTGCTAGTATCATGGTAAAAGGTTAGTAAAAATGAACAAAATCATCAGATTAGTGGATAATATTAAAAAAATTATATTTATTTGAATATTTATATTTAAGCTGATTGGATTTATAGATGAACAGATGTACTAATAATAACAATAAATATGATTTAATTATGGTTTATTTTTTAATTTTAGATTTACCTACTGCATTGTTAAGTGGCACTTATGCAAGAATTAGTGGTAATGGATGTACACCTCCAGGAAGTGGGGACAAAATCTGTGCATTAATTGGAACTAAAGTGACTTTCACCTGTGCAGTTAGTGCTGGTGATGATTATACCATTGGTTTTAGAGAACGTGATGGTTCTATAACAATACTATCAACTAATGGACCAGCAATGGTAACTGTCAATGCTGATTCTTTTGGAACATATGTATGTAATTCTACCAATCCTTGTGGACACAATATATCAACCTTGATATTGGAATCAGCAGGATGTGAGTTGAAGAGTACTACTTAGACATACTTGACATTTGAAATGATACGTACTAATTAACCCTTTAATATATACATTATTGGTCTCATGTAGGTATCACAGCTAATGTTTCACTTCAATTATTAATGAATGATGATCCATTTCTTAACAAATGCTCTAAAATATAGACAATCAGATACGTTCTGGAGTTGAAGTTACTTTATCTTGTGTACCTATGCCAATAAAATCTGATGTTGTAACTTGGTTTCGTAATGGTATCAATATTAACAAAGACCCATCATTTAACTTGATGGTTAGTGAGACATCTGGAGAATACAAATGTATAGTAGAAGGACCATGTAATAATTTTTCAGATTTTATTAATCTTCCTAAAGGTAAAATCATGTAGTAGTGTCAATTCCTTACATTTCTTCTAATAGAGAACCCAAACATTACATGTGGAACAGGACTTGTGGTCTCTCCAAATGGTCGTGTAATAATTGGACAAGTCACATGTATCAACAGCAGTGTAGGTGCTAATGATATGATTGAAATTTCTTGTGAGGTGAACAATGACATGAACAGCATACCATACAATATTAGTTGGTTCAGAAACGGAATGGACCTTGGCTTTAGTGGAGATGTATATACTGCAACAGAGAATGGTACTTACACTTGTCGAGTACAAAATGATTGTGGTATTAGTGAAAAAAGCACTACCATTTTCAGTAAGTAATTTTATAAAGAAATATTGGGTAGTATAAGACTTTTAAAATAATCACATTTTTATTACCTATAGATTATCCAGTTATTAGGAAAGGTAATGGTGACAACAACACAGTAATGGTTGACATAGGAGGAAATGCATGTCTAGACAGTGGTCTTATGATAATATGTGATATCATTATTGGTGAAAATGCGATCAGAACTTGGTATAGAGATGGACAACAATTAACTGAAAGAGGACGAAAACTCACATTATCTGCTGATGATAGAGGTACAAATTACACATGTGTAGCAACAAACCAATGTGGTTTAGACAGAGCTACCACAATTGTTTCAAGTAAGTCAATGAGTCATATATTCATTGCTATGTAAAACAAACTATAAAACAAAGTGACACATATCTTTATTATGTAGGAACTCCATCAGTTTCACTTGGTGCTGTAATGGTTGGTATGTCATCTCCTCAAGGTAGCAGATGCCATCAGCTAAAAAGGTCACCTCCAGGTCCAGTCTACTGTGCCTTTCTTGGAGACACATTAACAATTCAGTGTACTGCCAATAATTCTGATAATACACCTCTCATTTATCCAGATGGCAGTTCTAGTAGACGTATATATTCATCTATCATGGTATCTCATGAAGGTTTATACTTATGTAATGGTACTAATAAGTGCAGTTATGATGTAGACACATTTAATTTAACAGTTTATGGTAAGTTATAACTAAAAATATCGATATACATTGTCTAATATTTCATAGACCCAGCAAGAATTAAGAGAAGATCACCACTTCCAATTCCTAAACCTAATGAAGTTATAGATGGTGCTGGACGACATTTGGAAGAATTATGTATTACCAATAACATAACTGTTAAACTTCATTGTTGTGTTACTGGCATTGAAGACCCTGTAACAACATGGTATAAAATAGCAGATGATGGAACTCACATACCAATTAATACATCTGATCCTGATATCACAATTAATACAGAAGACCCATTAAACCCCATCTTATGTATATCACCATTTAGTTCCAGACATGCTGGTAAATATCGTTGTAATACTACAAACAATGCTGGTGATGATTCTAGTGATGTTGATATAAAGTGTAAGCTATAGAGGTTTGAATTTTTATATATGTATGTATACTTATATTTTAGACATACTACCACCAGATTGTGAATGGACTTACACTCACTGGAGTAAAGTATGTAAGGCTAAATCATAGTTACTTCAAAAATGCTGTTTATATAGTGCTCCCATCTTTGTCATCGTGGTATATGTAATCGTACAGTACAATGTCTAAATGTACATACTCGTGAGGCTTGCCCTGAAAGTATGTGTCCTCCTCCAAAACCTCACTCAGAAGAAGAATGCAAGCATTTTGGATCCTGTGCTAAATGGGTAGCTGGTCCATGGAGTGAGGTATTTTATCCCTTTGATATTAAATATCTTGTCACAATGATTGTTGATAGTGCTCTAGAACATGTGGTGGAGGTTATCGTATATGAACAGTAACTTGTCAAAAATTA